>CAJVPP010002169.1:0-16011 GCA_910592005.1 Funneliformis mosseae
ATTTAAAAAAAAAATTTTTTAAAAATTTTAATTTTTTATAAAAGTAAATCAGAAGGGAATTTATAGTAAATAAGCAGGCAAATTTGCCTGCAAATCGCTATAGTTTAAGGGATAATAGAGCTCTACAGGCATTTCTTTTATAACTCATTAAATGGTTAGGAAAATCTTGAGATACACAATTTGTATATTTAGGCATAAGATTAGGACTATTGCTAAATATATCAGCAATATTATATAATTTACAGCATTTTTCGCAAGCTGTATATTTTATTAAATGTGTACAAATACTAAGACTCTTATATGTCATATAAAGAGATAAAGAAAAGGTTGAAAATGTGGTTTCATCTAAATTAACAAGAATATAGTATAAAAATTTAAAGAGAGAATTTGTAGCTACATTAGATAATTGAAATTTCTCTTGGTACTTTAAGATCTATACAAAAATCCATGAAAAAGTATTGTTTAATTCTTTAGTATATCTAAAATCATTTTCCTCTAATTCTACTTCTAGAGCATCAAAATTTACTTGATTGTTTTCCTCTAAATCATCAGATGAATATTCTGAAATATTGTCTTCAAAATCTCTTTTATTATCTTCTTCAAGTGCATCATTATCACTATCATCATGAGAATATTTCATTTATTACTTCTAGAGGTAAAATTTTAGAAGTTTTGTTTTTTTGAAAATTAATTGGTATCCTTTTTACTAAATATGAGTATTCTTCTTGTGATTCTTTATTATAGTTTATATTGATTTGTAATCCTAAAGGTATTAAATTAATTAATGGTACTTCTGGTGCTTTAGAAAAACTAGCAGCAGTTTCTTATTGTTGAGATACAATTGTATATTTAGCATAAGCTGCTTTAGACTTTGGATCTACCAATTTTTCTTTATAACCCTGACAATAGCATAGTACAAATTTTTGAGTTTAAGAAGGATGAGCATAAGAAGTTTTTTAAACGCTTTGAGTGTTAGATTTATAAGGCATTTTAACAAAATGTAAAAGAAAATTTTTATTTATTTGATTATTATAAATTATATTATAATTAGCGTAAAGTTCAATTTATTTTATTAAAGTTTAATTTATTATATTTATTGCATATATATAGATTTACTTAAGATTATTTTATCTAATTTAAACTTTTTCTTCTTTTTACCTTTTTTAGTTTATTTAATATTTTTCCTTATTCTATAATGATGAATAAATACAAGTAAGTAAAAGAATTTTTTTTTAAATATTATAGTAGAATAACTTTATTGCAAAAAGAAAGAGGTAGTAATTGAACACTATACTCTTATTGGAAAGATACTTTACACCTAGAAGATACTCCATACCCAGAAGATATTCCATATCTAGAAGATATTTCACGTTCTTATCAAGAAAATATCCTGTTAAATAAAGATAATAGTCAAATATTATACTTTCCGTTAAACAAAAATACAAGTCAAACTCCATTCTCTTCATTAAACAGAAATAGAAGTCAAACTCTATCCTCTCTATTAAACAGAAATAGAAGTCAAACCCTATACTCTTATCAAGAACAAGAAGGTACTTTACTAAACAGAAATAGAGGTCAAGTTCTATACTCTCATTAAGAAAATATTGCTTTAAATATAAGAGAAAAAGAATATAGGGGTATTAATGAAGAAAATCATAAAAGAAACGAAAGTAGAGAAAGAGATCAAAAAGGTAATTTTATAATAATGTTTTTATTTCAATTAGACTAATATTTTTTTATTAGAAATTACAGAATTATGTTCAGTTGTTACAGATTTAGCAAAAGAAGTAAGAGAATTGTGAGAACTATAATATGAAAAGAAAACTCTTGGTAGTCATGAAAATTAAATAAGAGCATAACATTCTTTATCTTCTGGCCTATTATATAAAGCCTAAAAAGCTTTAGAACTGATAAATTATGAATATAAGAAATCATTCCAGATTAGTATAAGCTAATTGAATATTAAAGAAAGTTTAATTATTTTATTTGTTTAATTTTACTTTTTATTGTAAGATAATATTGTATAAATATTAAAGGGTTTAGATGAATCTTTAGCAATAGATTATAAAAATCATTGAACAGATATTGAAGAGAAAGTAATTCAAAATACCATTCTGATTATAAAGAAAATACTCAGTCCTGAATTTCAGCATACTAATATAGAAATAAAGAAAGTTTTACAGAATTTTCATTGTTATTAAAGAAATATATACATTGTTTCAATAGATCCTCTAAAATTGAAGGCAAACAAACAAAAGACTGGTATAAATATTAGGAGAAAAGACGTAAGTATTAGTTTTAATTGATATAAATTTATATTTTAATTTGCGATAATACTACTTATTTATTTATTATAAAAGAAGAAAGAAAGATGCCAAAGAGGATTTCAGCATATGGTAAAAAATAAAGATCAGATGCTTATAAATCTACAACCTTTGATATCATGGAATAATTGGATTGAAGGCTTAGAAAGAGTTATTGGCAATTTAGGCTATAATTTAGATGAAGTTTCTGAATCAGATATTGAGAAAGTATAAGAAGAAAAGGATAGAAATATTCATTCATCATGAAAAGAAAGCTCAAACTATGTATTTTACGTATATGATAAGCAATGGAGGTCTAATAGAGTAAGTTAAATATTTAAATTAAAACTTTCTTTAATTAATTCATTTTAACAAGTCTTCTTTACATTTTATTAATTAAAATTTATTTCAAGTTTGAAAACTTTTGTGATATGCTAATTCAATAAAAGATAGTATTCAAAATATAAAAATTATGAAAAAAAGGTGATATGAAGACCAATTATATGTAGAAAACGATTATAAACTATCTTGCAATGCATCAGAATGAACTATTTCAAATTCATATCATTTTGGATAAATAGTTATATTTAAAATTTTATATTTTCAGCAAAGTAAGCAATTGATTAGTATCATGTGATTGGAATTTATACTACATTTCTAAAAATATTACACTATAGTATTATATTATCAGAAAATTTTTTATTTATTAATGACTGCAATATTTAATATTAAATAACATTTAATATAAACAAATAAATTTTATACAAACATCAAAATTATATTATATGCCTATTGTTGAATATATAAAAAATATCAAAAAAACTAAATATTAATATTGATAGAATATTTTATACAAATCGAAAAATATCAACATTTCAAATTGTTTACTAATATTCATATTAATTTATCTAGTATAACTTAACTGAAATTAATACTGAAGGTCCTCGATCTGCACCAAAAATTGGTTAAGATCTGTGCATACATATTAAACCTAATTCAGAACAAAATCAGTGTTAGTTAATATTGATATCAGATTCATGAATTTTACCTAGCTTTTCTTTTTTCGACCTGTAAAATAAACTCAAATAATATATTAAATCAATATTATTTAGCAAATCGATTTAATCCAAAAGTTTAGTTCATTAAGATAATAAAACCATTATCACTAAGGAATGATAATATCATCATACCTTAGAAATAATTAAACAATTATTCCTTAGGAATAAAAAACTATCATTTTTTAGATATGATAAAATAATTATTCCTTAGATATAATAATACTATCATCCCTAAAGAATGATAAAATTATCGTCAATAATACCATCATATTTTAGGTATAATAAAATTATCATATTTAAGAAATGATAATACTATCGTTTTATAAGTACGATAAAACTATTGTATCTAAAAAATGATAATACCATCATTTCTTAGGTATAATAAAACTATTATATTTAAAAAATGATAATACTATCATTCTTTAGAAATGATAAAACAATCATTCCTTAGGAATGATAAAACTATCATTTCTTAAATATGATAATATCATCATTCCTAAAGAATAATAAAACTACCATCCCTAAGGAATGATAATACCATCATATCTTAGGAATGATAAAATTATCATACCTAAGTGATGATAATACTATTATTCCTTAGGTATAATAAAATAATCATTCTTTATAAACAATAAATATATCTTACCTTAGGAATAATAAAATCATTATTCTTTAGATACAATAATACCATCATCCCTAAGGAATGATAAAACAATCATTCTTTAAGAATAATAAATGCATTATATCTTAGGAATAATAAAACTATCATTCCTTAGATATAATAATACTATTATTCTTAAAGAATGATAAAATCATCATCCCTAAGAAATAATAAAATCTTTATTACTTAGATATAATAAAATCATAATTCCTTAGATATGATAAATATATCATACCATAAAAATGATAAAACCATTATTCTTTAAGTATAATAATACTATTGTTTCTTAGCTATAAAAAAAATCATCTCTAAGGAACGATAAATACATTATTTCTTAAAAACAATAAAACTATTATTCTTAAGGATAATAATACAATTATTTCTAAGAAATGATAAAACCATCATCCCTAAGGAACAATAAAATTATCATTCCTTAGATATGATAAAACTTTTATATCTAAGAAATGATAAATGTATTATTCCTTAGGAATGATAATATCATTGTATCTAAAAAATAATAAAACTATCGTATTTTAGATATGATAAAATTATCATACCTAAGAAATGATAATACCATCATTCCTTAAGTATGAAAAATAATCATTCCTTAAGAATAATAAATATATAATACCTTAGAAACAATAAAATAATCATATCTTAGAGACAATAATACCATTATTTCTAAGGAATGATAATACCTATCATACCTAAGAAATAATATAATCATTTTAATCAGATGTCAATTAGTTATAAATAAGATAGTTCAAATTTTAATATATACTAATTGGCTATAAGTATGCCAATCAGCTATAAATAAGATAGGTCAAATTTTGGTTAATTCTTGGCTGATTTTCTAATGTATACAAATCGGCTAGGCTGATTTTGATAATTTGCTGATTTAGACTGATTTTAGGCTGATTTTTGCATATCTGATTTTTTTAATTTCAACCAGTGTATAATAGTATCATTAAATTTTAACAATTTTATAATCCATTTATCTTTAATATAATCTAATAAATTCTTTCTTAAATTACTTTTATTTTGTATATTGCATCACTATTATATAATTTAAAGTATTTAGATCTTGAGTAAATCTATATAATTGAATAAGATTTTCTTTAGAATATTTATCTAATGGACTATGATATTCATAATGTATTTTTCACTAAAATATAAAACATTAATTTAAAAAGTAATTATTTAAATTAAAATAATTAATAATTTATATCTTATTTAAAAATTCTTTATTTAAATTTGATGATTTATCAAAACTTTTAAGAATTATATCAGTTTTGCTATTTTTTATCCAAATTTTATCTTTATATGAATATGATATAATAAATCCATCTAACTACATAACTTTATATATAAGGTTAAATCCACTTTTATTAAAATATTCAATATTTTCAAATTTATTATAAAAAATCCATTCTAATATTTGTCTTTAATTTTGAGTTTTCATTTGAATTTCTTAAATAAATTTATCAATAAATTCATTTTTGCTAGTCAATTAAAAAAATTTTGTTAAAATAAATTAGAATTACATTTTTTATATTAATCATATTCAGTATATTTTTTATTATAATTTAAACAAATTTCTTTTTTCTAAATAATTTTAAAGTATTAGTATTATAATTATAATATAAACATTAAATATTAAAATACAATACTTACTTAAATAATATATTTATTAAATATTTAATAAATATTTTATATAATTATTTAATTATGTTTAAGATAAAAGTATAAATAACCAAATAAAAATAACTTATTATCTATTAAATTATTAATTTTAAATATTTAATTAAATAAAATTTTAGATAAACTTAAATAATAATAAAAAGTAATATTAAATACTAATAATCAACAAATAGCTTACTATCTAAATTTTAAATAAAAAATTTAATTAAGTTTAAATTATAATAAAAGTATAATTTAATATTAATAATTAATAAAAATAACTTATAATCTAAATTTTAAATATATAATTAAAGTTGAATTTAAATTATAATAAAAATACATTAAAAATAAAAATAATTTATCATCTAAATTTTAAATAAAAAATTAAGTTATATTTAAATTATAGTTAAAAGTATAATTTAATACTAATAATCAATAAAAATAACTTATTACCTAAATTTTAAATAAAAAATTAAATTTTAGTTTAAATTATAATAAAATGTTTTAATACAAATAATCAAAAAAAATAACTTACAATATAAATTTTAAATAAATAATTTTAATTTAATTTAAATTATAATAAATATATTAATAATAATAAAAAATAACTTATCATTTAAATTTTAAATAAAAAATTAAGTTGAATTTAAATAACAATAATAAGTATGATCAAATATTAATAATTAGTTAAAATAACTTATTATCTTAATTTTAGATAAAAAATTAATTGAATTAAAATTACAGTAGAAAGTATAATAAATATTAATAATTAATAAAAAAAACTTTATATCCTAAAAATATTTTTTTTTATTTAAATAAAAATTTATATAAGTTAAAATTACTATAAAAAGTAAAATTAAATATTAATAATTAATAAAAATAGCTTACTAGCTATTATATTATTAATTATGAATTATTATTTTAAATACAAAATTTAGTAAATTTTAAATTACAATATAAAGTATAATTAAATGTAATAATAATAAAAATAACTTATAATCTAAATTTAAATAAAAACCTAATTATATTTAATCATAGTAAAAAAAATATAATTAAATATTAATAATCAATAAAAATAACTTACTCTCTAATAATAATAGATTTATTTAAATAAAAGATTTAAATGAATTAAATTACAGTAAAAAATATAAATTAATAAATTTACTTACTTTTAATAATAATTTTATTTATTTAAATAAAAAATTTAGCAAAGTTTAAATTAAAATAAAAATTATAATTGATACTAATTATAATAAAAATAATTTACAATCTAAATATAAATGTAAATTATAAAAATTACATTAAATTTAATTAATATAAATAATATGGATTGATTGCTAGGAAAATTAGTTTTGGGAATTTTTTAACAAAATTGAAATTTTTATTATATTTTAATTTTTGATATTATTAGATTAAATATATTAAGTTCTTAATTTAAGTTAAAAATTTCTTAGAATCTGATTTTCTTAGAAATTCTCCTATAGTAACGGTCATAAGTATCTGACCATCTCTAACTCCGATTACAAGTAAGTAAATTCAAAATTTTTTTTATTTAAAAAATACATAATCTACTAACTAAAATTAATACATTATATAATCACCATCTGACTCTATAAGTGCAGTTGTATGCTGTTAACCTTATGTTCAGCCTGTTAAACTTAGGGTAATTAACTTAATAATAGGGAGTAATGTGCGAGAAACTATTAAGTTACTATGAAATAAGTCCTATCACAATCAACCTTAAGTTTATACTTTTAGATGAGTAAATAACTTTAACAACTTGTAAACACAATAACACAATTGACACGTTGAAGGATTTTTAATATAAATAGTTTAGAAAGAGATTCCTTTATTATAGAGATTTATATCCTTAGCAATCCTTAACCTTAGATTCTAAGTTTTGAACTTGAATTATTGAGTTTATACTATTATCTCTGCCCTTTTGCAAGGACAAATTTCTATCCTATTTATACAAAAATACAATTATAAGAATTTGCTATCTAACACTAAACTATTTTATAATGATAAGATAAGTATTAAAGATAAATTATAATTTAACGATAACACTAATATAATAAATAATAATAATAAAATATAAAAATAAAATAAATAAAATAAAAATGTTAACTAAGTTAAAAATGCTAATGATGTTAATAATGTAGATCATTCATCAATCTTTGTAATGCAGTAAGATTAACTTCATATAGTATCAATACCTTTTCATGCTAGCTACCAAATTCACAGCAAGTATAGATGATAATCGATTCTATTCTTTTGTAAGTTTTTCCTTTAACCCTCTAATTGATTGAATTTATTTTTGTATATTAATTTTCATTAACCTCTAAACATTTTCTATAGGGTTTTGGTCTAAAGACATTGATGGCTAAGAAGTACCTCAATGCCATTTTCTTCCTTCTATTTTTTCACAATTTTTGATTGATGCTTTGGATCATTATCTTCTTACAAAATTCAATCTATGTTACTTTTACCAAAAAGTTTAGAGGTGAAAGCCAGAAGACCCTGCTTATGAATAGTTTACATAAATTTAGCATTATGGTTCCTCTAAAAGCAAAATAGTTTACCAAATCTAAAAGCAGAAAAACATCCCTAAACATGAACTTTTGGTGAATGCTTAACAAAACGAAACACTTTTTTTCTATCAGAAAACTGCCAAACCTTTTTTTTGATATATATAATTAGAGTTTTGGATGAGTCAAATTAATTCTTGAGTCAGATAAGCTGAGTCAAATTTAAATCAAGTCAAGTTTATGTTTTTTTGACTTGATGATTTGCGAGTTAAACTAAATTCAAGTCAAGTTAAATATTTAACTCGACTCAATTTAAACTTGACTTGATTTGAGTTGACTTGAGTTGACTCGAGTTGATTTGAATGATAAAAATCATTCAAGAAGAACGATAAGAAATTGTTCGACTTGAACAATTTTTTTTTATCATTCAAGAAGAACAATGACGAATTGTTCAACTTGAATGATTTTTTTTATCATTCAAGAAGAATGATGATGAATTATTCAAGAAGAACAATGATAAATCATTTAAGAAGAACGATGATAAATCGTTCAAGAAGAATAATAACGAATCATTCAAGAAGAATGATAACAAATTGTTTGCTCTCCTTCCCCCCTGATTTTTTCATTTTTTTTATTATTTTTTTTTAAAATTAAATCGAGTAAAAATTGAGTTGAGTTAAATTGAATTGAATTTAAAATTTATATAACTCAAATCAAATCAAATTGAAAGATTTATAAAATAAAATTGACTCAACTTGACTCAAAAAAAGAGAGTCAAATAGAGTTGATTTTTAAACTCAACTTGACTCAACTTATTCAGAACTCTATATATAATTAAATGTACTCTTATCTGTAAAAATAACTCGATTCCAATCAAAATTCTTATGTTTTTTTGCTTATTGCAACCTTTCTTTCGATGGTTTTCTTTAAGCAAAGGTTTAGAAATTTCATTACTAAACTTTTCTCCAGACTTACAAAGTCATCACCTTACTGTTTCTACACTAAGTCCAATACCTCTTTCTTCCATTTTTTCTTGTATTTGAATGGCTATTATATTATGTTCTTTCTCTGCCATCTTTATAATCTTGTTATCTTATTTTGCAGATGTTATACAAGGTTATTCCAGTCTTTCTGAAATACTTAGATTACAATTTTCATGATATCTTTTAATCTAATAAATAGCTGTAGACTTACTATAATATACCTGTTTAGCAATAAATCTAAAACTAAACTTTGGACCAGCTGGATGCTCATAAAAAAAGACAATTTCATATTGTTTCTCTAAAGAAAGTTCCATTTTTCAAGCAAAAGTTTGATAATCATCTAATTTTTTTTTGTATTATTGACACTTATAAATTTACAGGTGATCATGTATTGTATTACATTATATTTCTGGAAAATTTAAGGGGTAATTATATAATAATTTTAGATGATCTTGGGTGGTCAGATACTTATGACCATTACTGTAAAGTCTAGAAAATCGATTTCTCGCTAGAAATTAAAATCAATTCTACAAAAATTGAATCAATCAAAAATTGAATCAGAATCAATTTAATTGATTATCAAATAAAAAAATCAAATCTATTTATTATGATACAGTAGCATTAATTGACATTTATGTATTAAAAATGATTTTTTGCTGATCATTCACACTAATTTGCATAAATTATAGAGTATATTATGTTATGCTAATTGTGCTATCTGCTATCCTAAAAAGAAGAGATTTACTAATTTGATTAGCATTTATGTGCTAAGTACAGACCTCTGTCAAAAGTCTCCAGATGCCATCTTTCAGGATTTTCATACTAATTACATCATGTGACTGTAGAAAATTGTAGCTATATAATGTTCTAACCATTGTTTACTTAAATCAAACCAAATAAATACATATTTGATTTGTTTATTTTGATTTTAAATCAAAATAAAATTTTATCTTTTTAAAACAACGAAAATGTCTAAAGAATTAACAATAGAACAACATGATAGCATAATTTTTTACCATCAACATGGTGATTATTATCTAATTATTGCTATGGCTATTTATTGAGATCTATGAGCTGAAGTCAAGAAGAGTATCTGTGAAAGGAAAAAATTGCCTTCTAACTTTGCTCAATTCAATCAACATGTTATAAAGGCATAGAAACAAATTCTGATACAAAATATAGAAAATTTGGTTGATAATATGCTGCAGCGAATTCAGGTTGTGATTAAAGCAAATTGAGATCTGACCAAGTACCAATTATTTATTACTAAATGTGTAGCATATCGTATTTTAATAAATATATTAATAAATATTTTTTAATAAAATTTAAAAATTCCAAGTTTTATATTAAACCAAAAAATGTCCAGAGACTTTTGGTGAAGATCTGTATAAGGGTATTTTTTACAATATATTGAAGAAAAAAAATTTAGAAAATTTTGATGATCAGCTGAATTTGAATTTAGTAATAAACCCAAAACTAAAATAAATTTTTTATTGTATATTTTTAGCAATTTTGATAAAAAAAAAAAATTTAATAACTTCAGGAATATACTAACATAAAATTTTAATTGGAATTTGTATTGTAAAAAAATAATCAATTGACACTAACTAAAACCAATTTGTTTAGTATTTAATTAACTAAAATTGTATTAGAATTCAGTGGATGATTGTTCAAATTATTTTTAAATTTACATGTGATTCTGATAGCTAAATTGAGTTTTAATAATTACTAACATTAATTTCAAATACTAATTAATCACACTAACTGAAATTCTGAAATTTATTATACAAATAAATGATTTATTTATCCAAAATCAAAAACAAACTAATGCTAAATTTTTGAATAATCAGTAAATTGTTTTTTGAAACCTCTATTTTGTATTAACTCTATTACTATAAATTCAAAAATAGACTAATGTTAAATTTTAAATGATCTTGCAAATTATTTATTTTTAAATAAAAAATATTTTAGCAGAACATGAAAAAGGCTCATTTATTCTCTTATTACATATTTATCCTTATTTCTTTCTTTTTAAATTTATTTATTCTGCTATATATATCAGTAATAATATTATTAAAATAAAATTGATCCTTATTTGCTTAAAGAAATTCTTATATTTTTAAAACTTTTTTATTTATTTATTCGATTAAAAAATGGCTACTATTATGTAAAATAAACATAAATAAATACTTAAAGAAGCAGAAACAGCAAGAGAAGCAAATTTAACACAAAAAAAATTAACAGAAGTGAAAGTGATTCAGATTATGAAGCTAAAATAAGTCAATTAATATTTATAGAAGGAAGTAAAAATAATTCTAATGGTAAAGCTAAAAATAGCAATCATGTAATATTACAGGATATTACAATATCTAATGTTTCTGATATAATTATAAATAATCTTAAAGCAGATTTTCTAGAAATTAATAATAAGTCAAAAAGAAAACCCCTAACTAAAATTATCTAAAACAAGTTGGGTATAAAGATTCTTTAAGCTTAATAAGATAATATAAAAGCTATTTATTAAATTAAAGGCTATAGAAAAATGCTTTTATAATGCAGTTTTTCAAGTTTATTATTAACAAATTTATCAGGTACATATTATATTACCAAAGATATTGCTATAAAACATAATGAAGAAGAATTAAAAAATCTTACTTTTTCAATCAAATTGCATCACCTTTTTAAATAAAAATCTTTAACTAAAAATTTTATAGTATTTGTTATTGGAACAGTATAACTTTTAAGTATTATAAAAAATCTAGATTTCATTAATATGATAAATGGATTTAATAAATATTATAAAATTTCTTATACTAAAACACTTAAAATTGAATCTCAAAAATATGTGAAGTTGAAAAAGATACATTTAAAAATCAATTTTCACATATACAACATATTTCTTTGACATTAGATACCTGGAGTTCACTAGCACATTTACCTTATTTAGGTATTATTGCTCATTAAATAACATCTAAATTTAAACTATATAAAATACTTCTTAGTATAGCGGAATTACTATATCCATATGGTTCAACTGAAATTAAAGAGCATTTGTTAAATTTGTTTAATAAATAGGAGATTGAATCAAAAATAAGTGCTATAGTAACTGATAATAGTTCAAATGTAAAAAAAAGTATATAATAAATTAGGAATTGGTGAAAGAATCTCATGTACTGCTTATATTCTTTAGTTGAACATTGAAAAAGAATTAAATAAAATAGAATTATTAGCTGATAAGTATAAACATCTTATTATTTTTTTATTAGGAATAAAAAAGCAGCAATTAAAAGAATCATAAATTTATTTATATTACTAACAAGAAATATTACAAGAAACTGAAGAATTAGAAAAAGAAGTTAAAAGTCATATTTGTCTTGATGTTATAAAAGTAAATAATACAAAATGAAATTCAACCCTTTATATTTTTCAAAGACTTATTGTTCTTAAACTAGCAATTTCAATACTAAAGGCATCTTTAATGAGTGATACAAGTTCATATATTTGTAAAGAGGGTGAAAAATTAGAAGAACTTTATTCTACAGTTAATAAGTGAAAAATAATTAAAGAAATAATAGAGCTTTCAACTTCTTTTAAAATTATAACACATTTTTTAAGTGGTATAAAGTATCCAATAATTGATTTTGTATATCCAAATATATGTAATTTAAAGGATAGGCTTGAAAGTAATTTTACTTTATTGAAAACTAGTAGAGCAAAATATTGCAGTGATGCAATTTTATAAGATTTAATATCAATATAGAATTTTCCTCAAGATTTATATTTCAAAGGATTATTTTTTGATTCTTATTTTAAAAGCTTAGATTTTATTAATTCTCATAAAAAAAAAATAGTATTATTAATCAATTAAAAAAGAGTTTAAAATTTTTAAACAAAATGATAGTTCTATAACATTTGATAAGGATATAGATGATTTAACAATAGCAATGGAAAGTTTTTGGAAAAAAAAATAATAAAACTGTTGCATTAATAAAAGATGAATTCTAACATTATTTAAATGTATTAGAATTACCTACTCTTGAAGAATATGATCCAGTTTTATAGTGGTTAAACAATAAAAGTCAATATCTAGTATTACACAAATTAGCAATAAAATATCTTCATATTCCTGTTATGTTAGTTCCATCAGAAAAGCTTTTTCTGATGTTAAAAATTTAATCATATCACAAAGAATTTGTTTGGATTTATATCTTGTTAACCAGCTCATATTTTTAAAAAGAAATAAAATATATATAAATATATATAGAAAAGCTGAGATTGATAACTAATTACCAAATTTTTTTTATTTTTCTTTTATAAATATTTATAATGGTATTAAATAAATATACTTAAATTTCTATTATTAAATAAATTATTTATTATAAATTTTGTAAAAATGCAGTAATAACAAAAGTTAAAAATCAGTTTTTCATATTAAAATTGTGACTAACAAAATTACCTGTGCCTTAATGTTATTTTTTTTATGACACATAAATTCGATTAGTTCTGAGTATCAAAAATTAAAAATTGAATTCTAGAATCGAATCTTATAAAATAATTAATTGCAATTAATTAATTCTATAAATCAATTCTAATAATAGGAACTAATTCCAATTCCTATCCTTTACAAAGAGAGGTAGAAGTAGGCATAAAGTGTTTATTTTTTTTTTATTAATCTAAAAAAATAAATAAATAAATAAATAAAATAAAAAAAAAAATGATATACAATATGTCATAACATATGAAGTTTTGAATTTTCATAATTGATTTTTAATTTTATTTATGAATGCAAGATCTTTTAGATTGAATAAAAAAGAAATATTTGTTGAAAGAAAGTTGAATAATAGAGAAAGTACTTTTTCATGTTACTTTTATAAATTATTTGTCAATATATAAAGCAAAATTCTTCATTAATTAATTTTGTGTGATAAATAACCGTTAAGTTTTATATGCTAAAAATATTGTAAAGTGTTCTTTAGAATATTCTTATCTGTAATAATTTATGTGTTATATTCAGATTTTAATAGTGCATGAATTTAACAATTACAGAAAAAGAATTTTCATAGGAAAATTGATTCATCAATTGTACCATCAACTAAACCTCAAGTGAATAATAATAAAAATTGAATGATGAAAAAATTATTAATAATAGATTTACTGATAAGAAATAATTGAAGAAACGATTAATGAGAATGAACTTAAGAACTCAAATTATGCTACAGAAATCTGATAAATGTTTAAACAATAAGTTAGTTACTTTTTCATTTATGTTTAATATCTCTTCATTAAAATGACATATACTTACAATTTTTGAAATCTATATATACTTTAAATCATATAAAAATAAGTCTTTGTAAAAGTTTAAAGTCAAATTGATTAACTGCTATCCATCATTGGCAATGCATTTTTCAGTCATGCTATCTATTAAAATATTTCCTTTCATAAAAAAACTGAAAATATGAACTTACTTTTTTCTTTTGTATTCATAGGTATTAGATAACAAATTTAGTCTACAATAATTATTTTTACAATACACAGAAAATTAAAAATTAATATGCTACCTACGTCTACACTATTTTTATTAAATAATATTATTTGAAGATTTAGTGTGATTTTTTTATTGAAAGCTTAATTAATACAGAAGAAATTGAGATACTTATAAATATATATTTAATTAGCCAGATCTCATTAAAAAAAATTGTTTATAAAAGAAATCACATACATGATCATAATAATTTTAATTATCATTATTTTAAAAGTTTTGATCTTCTCTAAAATTGCATTTTTTTTTGAAATATAATAATAATAAAATAATATATTATATCTGTCATTATTATTGTATAAATCAGTTTTTACTTTTTGTTATTTTCAATTAAACTGTCAAGACATTTCCATTCTTTAGTAGATTTTATGATCAATTTACATTTAATATATTAGATATTATAAATCTTTAAAAACTTTTGTATATTGTATAGTTTAAATGTATGACAGAGTATAAACAATACTGATCTAGTAAATGATGATTCATTCCAGTTGTCATGTTTTTAATTATAAATTATAATATCTTAAATACTTTCTTCATAAATAACGATAACTAATAAATGATTAAAGAATATATTGTAAGTAATTTAAAAATGGTAAATATATTAATATGAATTATTTTTTCTAATTACTCCCCTCAAAGTAATTATTGTAAATGTACTCTCTCCCCTGTAAATTAATTTCTATATTACATTCAGATTTTAATAGTATTATTTTAAAATAATTATTGCAATAAATTATAATAAAAAACAGAAATACTTTATTTAATTAAAAAAAATCAGTTTTCTTATGAAAATTTATTTGTCTTTTATTTTTGATTACAAATAATAATTGTTAAATTCATGCATCATTAAAATCAGAACACTTTACGATAATTATAAGACATTAATAATAGATACTCAGAAAAATTCTTTTGATTTTGAAAAATAATAATTGCGATCTTTATTAATTATATGATTACCGAATTTTAATTTTACTAGTCATATTAGCTACTTTTTATATTTATTTATATTGTTATATGAGTCGATTATGAAGTCTACTGACTGAAAAGTAAACTTTAATGTGTATAGTAATGTTTTAGGTATCTGAAGGATAACAATTTATGTTAACAATCCTAAAGTCTTATTAGCATCAATAGAATTATCAATGTAAATCATTACAATCAATATATATGTTTATATAAGAGAGCAATAATGATGGATTGGGTTTTATGTTACGAGTTTAACTAATTAAAGTTATAAGATAAAAGGTTGGTTTATT
>CAJVPP010002170.1:0-16009 GCA_910592005.1 Funneliformis mosseae
ACATTTTCGTTGTTTTGGGAAGACAAAGTTTATTTTGATTAAAAATCAAAATAAACAAACCAAACACGCATTTATTTAGTTTGATTCAAGTAAACAAAGGTCCAAACATCACATGACCAAAGTATTATGCAGTCACGCGACGTAATTGGTATGAAATAGCCCCTGAAAGATGGCGTTCAGAGACTTTTGGCAGGGGTCTGTATTATAGAGCGTTCTACTTGCTAGTCAAGTGATTTGTGCAGATTCAGAAATGGTGAGAACTTTAGAAGTAGATGCATATAACTTTTTCATGGTGAATAATTTAGTAAATAGTGTTTTTTATTGCTATAGTCCACTTTTGGCAAAGAGTATCATATTAATATTATAATTCTATAGGATCTAGCAGAGCATATAAAAGTAATTGCTTCAGATCTTATCAAAAATAATTGTGATTCCTTTATTTTGAATTTCATAGACAGTATTACAGATGTTCTAAATAATAGACTTTTACATGATAAAAGTTGAAAAGAATTTAATGAAAAACTAGCAAAAGTTACGTTAGAAATACTCAATATCTTATGAGTATTTTAGCAATAAGAGTCTTAATAATCATATTTGTCATTTTCCAAGTTACTTTTGGTAATATGTTTAATATTATTCTTTATAGAAGAGACATTTGAAAAAATTCTGCCTTCAGTTCAAAGCTAGTTAAGTCACAAAGTGAAGGAACATATATGACCGATATAATAGTTCTGATGATTCGAGCATTATTAAAAAAACTTTTAATTGGAAAATCTGATTATATTTATACAGCCAAGCGTCAAAGTATAGCCAGCAAGGATTAAAGAGGAATTGGAAAATAACCAGATGTTATGTTCATCACCAATTGTAATAATAGGTCATATGAATTAATTTATGGTGAAAGTACTTGTATCCTTTGTGATGAACAAAAAAAGGAAAATGATAGGGTAAAAACTTGGAGAGAGATGAACGATGGAATGTATTGGGTTCACAAAGGATGCAAACTGAACAAAGATGATTTTGGTATTATTGGGATCCAAATCACTGGAACTGAAATGCATCTAAATATCCTCATTTAAGGTATAGATGAGATACACTGTTTCTATAATTTACGTACAGTTGAAATTCTGATACAGCTAATAGATAGGAATATGGTGTTTAAATTTATTAAAACTTTATTGACAATACAGATATGTGAAATGCAATTCTTATATTTCACTTGCTTAAAATTAATATATACTTAGTCGTTAAGACATTTTGCATAATTATAGAATATCTTGCATATCAATATATTTCTTCTATATTATGCGCTTTTAACTAGTTCAAGTAGTAATACAGAAAATAGCTTCACAGTATCTTCTCTACCAAGATCATCATTACTACCAAAAATGAAAAAAAGAAAGTCTATAAAATTCGAAAAAAAATAATCTAATTATTATATTTTACTTTTCTTATATCAATAAAGTGCTCTATGGTGGCTGATTATTTTTACACATTCATCTGTATTTTTTCTTGGCAAATTTGCAGGATCACGCAGTTTCAGAAAACACGTAATTTGTTTCTTTTAAATATCGCAAAATGAATTAGTAAAAAATTTATTATCTATATCACAAAAAACGTGATCCTGTATTAATGCTGGCTGATAAAATGATCAGCATTAGAGATTATAATGCACACGTAATTTGATCAAAGTTATATTACTAGCAGTTCTCTCATGATATTGATGCATAAATTTATTTTTAATGCTATATTTATGCCAGGGTGAATTTCTTCTGTACAAACTTTTTTTGTGCAAAACTATATCTAATAAAATATTCCATTTTGACTATAAACATATTATCAATAGACTATCCTTTTTTTCTTCATATAGCTCAGAAAAAATATTCTATCATCTAATTGTAAAATAATTTTTCTTAGTTCAACTTCCGAAAAGTATCTTTTGAGAAAGGAATCTATTTCTGAGAAGTCTGAACGAATTGAATCCTATTTGAGGTACATGTTAGAGGTTTATAAGAACTCATTAAATAAGAAATGTAAAATTATGACCTAGGAAAAAATATTACGTCCTTGAAGCTGACCAGAATGCAATGTATTCTCAGCAATACTGGCTATATACACTACCTGAAAATAAGTTTGCGTGGTTTTGAAAAAATAGTAAATAAATTTGTGCAGTTTTGAAAAAATAGTTTATTATTGTCTTTTTTTTAACAAAAAATTAATATCTAGTTGGCCAACTATTATTGGCAATACATGCTTCTATTCTTTGAGGCATACTATCAATTAATTTTAAGTAAGTTTCTTACAGAATTTTTTTCCATTCTTCTTTTAATTGCATTTCTAAATCTGCAAATTTTTTAGGCAGATCTAAATGGTTACGCAAAAACATTCAAGATAATCCCAAAGATGCTCAATGAGATTCAAATCCAGAGATTGAGCAGGCCAGTTAATTAACATTTTAATTTTTTTTTAGCAACCCATATTTTAACATTATTAGCTGTGTGAATAGATGCATTATCGTGCTAAAATTTGTAAGATCAGTTATGAAACTTTGAATCAATAAATAGCAACAGGTTATCATCTAAGATTTTTATATAATCATACTGATTGATTATTCCTTTTATTTTTACTAAAGAACCCAATCCTTTGCCTGAAAAACATTCCCAAACCATGACTCCACCACCACTATGTTTAATGGATGGATTCAGGTTTTTAATATTAAAATGAATGTCTGGTTCACGCCAAACTTGAGAAGGACCATCATTACGAAAAAGAGTAAACTTTGATTCATTGCTCTATATGACATTTCTCCATTGTTATACTGTCTAATTTTGTCTTTCTAAGCACTATTCTAGCCGTTTATAGCGTTGATTTTCATTTAAAATGTTTTTTTGCAGCTCGATAAGAATTGTATCCAATTTGATGCAAATTCTTCCAAATTGTTTTGGTACAAATATCTTGACCAGTTGTTGCTGAAAATTTCTTTTGTATTATATCAGCTGAAGCTTTATTATTTTTTTTTAACAATTTTTTTTAAAATTTTGTGATCTTTATCATCAAGTAACGGAAGCTGACCACTTCTTTTTTTGCTTAACATGTCATCTGAATTTCTATATCGTTGAATTATTGTTCTAACTGTGGACTCTTGTCTATTCATAATTTTAACAATATTGGACTTTCTGTGACCACTTTTATATAGTCTGATTATTTGTGCTCGTTCAATAATAGTAAGTTCAGGATTTTTACCCATTTTGTTAGAAATAAGTTGTTAAATTGAATATCATTATATTATATTTATTTATGTTTATAATTATTTTTATTTTGTATGTGTTACAATAACAAACAGTTATATAAACAAGAATCAGGGCTTTCAATTAGTATCAAAATCAATTGATTTTATTATATACAATTTTGAAAAAAATTCAAAAAACTAACTACACAAACTTATTTACAGGTAGTGTATATTGCAAATATTGGAATCCAAATCAATAATACTACTCGACCGGAAGCACTAAAGTATGATCATGAAGAAAAGAATAACCGCTGAGTTATGAATAAGCTTAAAGTACTACCTCAGTACCTGCTCGATTATAATAGACGAACTTTTGAAAAATTTATGCATAACATAGAAAAGGAATATAGAGAGCGGGTTAATGCTAATAAAAAAATGTGCTATGAAATCAAAGATCTAAAGATGCAAGTGCTGAAAGTGGAAAAAGAGCTAGCATCTATGAAGTTGGATTCTTATTAGTGAGAATTTAGTCCTAGCGTAAACGTATCCTGTATGGATGCTCACGAGATACAGTTAAATCAAAAATAATGAATTTATGTTTACATAAAGCCTTGACAATAATCTTAATGATACTATGCCAGTTATTAGTATATTGACACATAATACGGCTCAGCTCGTCTGCAATACATAATCTATTAAATAAGCAGATATGTGTGAGATTTTTTCATATTATCTTTAAGCAGTCAAAATAACTCTGGGATACATATATCGAACTGATGTTATAGTGGCATTCTTTGATAAAATAAGGAATAATTTTCTCTTACACTTTTTCAGATCAGCATATACATCTTCAAATATAGTCACTGTATCTTTATCTGAAGAAAAGGAATCTACCTTAGGGGTTTTATCAGGCTTCAAAGCTCAGAATGTAATATTTTCATGATATGACTTTAGACTATTTGCAATTATCTGGAATGCTGATTTGAGGTATATATATTTCAGCTCTTTGAGTTGGTAACTGATGAGTAATAAATCATCACACTTAATATAATATATCCCTTCTTTTTTCTCATTAAACATTCGATAAAGCTTATTTCTGAGCATGAAATTGAGAATCTTATTAGTTTTCCCTGAATTAGTACGACCAGAGATTAGTAAAGTGAAAGGTCATTAGGGAACAAATGAATATCCGTTATATTTTTTGGCATCTTTAATCTCATTAATATGATATACAAGCCTATCAACTGGTTCAAGCTTTTTTATTTTCATGATAAACTAAGTATTATTAATGATATACTAAAAAATATCAGACTGATTTATCGGTCCTCCCTTTTTATTTCTTCATTTTATTTAAAAATCCTTTCTCGATTAGTGTATGTCTGATATATGATAGGAGATCAGCACTATAGGGAACTTCAAAAAGGCATATATCTTATTTTTTGCATATATCCTGCTTCTTCTGATCACGTATTTTCTGTTCATCTAAATCTATTTGGCCTTTCCTATGAAATATTAAATTAAGGCCTGCCATAAAATTCGAATTCTAATCGCAACTCTTCGTTATATCTATCAAGTTGCATTTCATGCAAAAAATTCGGCTTACATGATGAAAATTTCTTGCCTAGTAGATCCTCAAAAATATATTGTACAGTTCTTTCAGTAGTGTGGTTGCAAAAAGGATACCATTCAAATTTTTTCATGATATACTTTAATTGATACTCCCATTAATGCGCATCATTTTCACAAAACTAAAGATATATATCATGATCATTTATTTGCCTGGTCTTTCTAAGGCATATCCACCACATTTTTAGCATATTGATGGGCTTTGATTAATTGATCATCAATAACTCGAATATAATAAACAAATCTAATATAGTGATATTTTCACATAAATTCATCAGGCGGGTATTCGATTTTATCAGGTTCTTTGATTTCTTGAAGTTTTTTATATTTAAAAGATCTTTTGGGATTTTGTCCTATCAGATGAGCGGTTGATTCAATGGATTCATCCTCAAGATAATATAAGACGGGCTGTAATGGATTTTTCTCAATAATAACTCTTTTTATCTTAAAGATATGCAAGAACTAATATGGATCAGTTACTCTACGTTTATGGTTTCCTTCCAACTCGTCTGCTTTTAATAGATATCTAACCGCTATACCTTTTTGTAATTTTATCTCTTCATCTTTTCTGATTGCACGCTTGGATTTTTTAGAAGGCTTTGATTTAACTTCTTTCAAAGTCATAACACAAGCTGATGACATCCCAATAAGTCAAGTTTTACTGTTATTCAGATAATTAATATACTTTTTAAGGATTCTCTTAAATATCCTTGATCGCTTCCCATCAATTAATCGTCTTTTATAGCATATTGGACCTTATATGTTAATTTTGCTATTATTTTCTTAAATGCTTTAATGAAAGTCAGACTCCCAAAACTATAAAGGTTAACAATACGTATTGTAATATTATACTGTTACATTCCTCATGAAAATGCATCTTAGAATGAAGCATCACCATCAGTTATTAATAATTTTAGCCAAGTAAGAGGGTTAGAAGGATCCTCATAAATATTTTTAATCACAATCCAGATTTCTAAGCTATTTCTTGATGTTAGTATGCATCTGTCCTTAAAACGTATTATCACGTCAATAACTAGAAGAGTGCAAACAAATACCCTTCCACCATCTCGATTATGAATATGGAGTAATATATCATATTGATGGACTTTGTTTAGAATCTTAATCTTTGAAAAACTTGCTTAAGCTTTACAAGGTAATGGGAGTCAATAAATTTGATAGCTATATTGATATCCTAACCACTTTGTAATATCCTGCAATTGGAAACTTTAAAACCCTTCGTCTTGACATTTTTTTTGCAATTTCTTAGTATTCAAATAAAATCCAGGAATATTATAATACAGAAGTCTACACACAATGCGAAGCTCTTTATTAGAATCTATTATAATTTGTGGTTGGCTCATTCTTAGGCGATGATTATATGATATTCTTTAAATCAGATTGAAAATACTATGCCTACACTTTTATATGATCTAGCATATTTACAGCTTTTAGATACGAATCAAAAGCTTCATAATGAGTTTTGAAATGAGATTTCTATTAATAAGGAGCTTGAGCAGTGTTATCATACTGTTTTATCTCAAGATAAAACTATTATAGCTTATGAAGAGGAGATAGAATTTCTCAAGACAGAGATCAAATCCCTTAAATATCATCTTCAAAAAATATTGCGAGATTTAAGATATAAGGTAATGCTAGTATTTCTCAAGATATTCATATTTTAAGGCTAGAAGATAAGGTTGATCAGCTTAAGAGAAGAATTTGGAAGCTTACAGATAAAATGTTATTATTAAAAAGATCAGATATGAATCATATTATTTAAGGCATTTTAGACAGATAATTCAAGACTTCTAGTTCTTTAGAAAGAATAAGAACACATTTGGATAATACTGGAGTTATTCTCCCAAATGACATAACTGGAGAATTTAATAGAATTAGTATATGTTTTACTAATATTATTATAAGTCTTAGTTTGATTTGACGGTATTGGCAAGATCAGAAATACTTTATTGATCAATTAATTCAGTAAACTAGAAATGCTGAGTACAATTTTCAAAATCTTAGGGTACAGTCAGAACATAATAATCAAATGTTTAGACAGGCTTTAAATAATGAAGGGGAAGCGCGTAGAAAGATTTGGGAATTGGCTTAGGATTTGTGAGCATATGCTCAAAGTATAATTACTAAAAAACAAAATCGAATTATTGTACTATCATAAGAAAAAATTATCTTTTAGCTATAGTTCAATGTAGAAATGGTCAAATTACTAAGCATAAGAGAACTGCATATAGATAAACCATAAGGTATAATAACGATGCTAAAAGGTAGAGAAGACAATATGATTATATTATTCGACAGGCTCAGAATTGATATAAATAATATAGAGATGAGAGTAGGAAATACCAGAAATGACGTGATATTACTCAAAAATTAGAAGGAGCTATAATAAATAATGATGCTAAAAAGCAAGCTTGTATTAATATATAGTACAGGAGAAGTTTACTCTTCAGCTAATAAATAGAAATTTTCAGCAAATTATTTTTAATCTACAGAATAATTCACTAAATATATCAGGAATGGTAGGATACAGACCTCCAATATTTTATGATCGTCCTGGAGAGGATCCAAAAGATTGGCTTAGAGATATGCAAAGATATATAATAGCTAGTCGAATAAATATTACGCCTGATGCAGATCAGGCTCCTAGAAGAGAAGAGGCATTTGGATTAGTAGTATCATGCCTTGCAGGTGATGCATTGAATTTTTATTTAACTCGCATCAGAGGTAAGAATTGGAGATGTAACAATTTTTCAGACAATTTGAAAGTAGCTACTTTAGCTGCTATTCGAACTTTAGCCACTGGAAATAGTGATAATTAAATTGGTAGTTTGAATACTGCTAAAGAATTCCAAGGTAGGGCAGCCGCCAAAATTGGTAGAATTGAAACAAGAATCACAACTGGTACTGATATTATTCTGAATAAAATATGGGATGAAGACTGGTCAATAGCTGGTGGTAAACCTGTAGATAATGCATCAGTAGTATCTAATACCGGTGGTGATCTTCCTGCTGTTACTATTGCTCCTAATATTAAGCTTAGTCAAATTTTATACCTGTTTAGAACTGCTTATACAATAGTTGAATACTTAAAACAAATTGTAATTTTTGGTCAACTTATGTAAGGTAATATATTGGTTGAGCAATTCTCCACTAAAATTAAAAAGATTGATAAATTAGTCAAAATGACTCTTGAATAGCAAAAAGAGCAATTTATTTATGATTTGTCTCCGATAAATCAATATAATCTTTGAATGATGGCCAAATTTTATGATATACAGGATAGTATTACAAAAGCTCTAGCTAAAGTGAAAAGATTTACATTATCTCAAAAGAGTATATCATCTTCTTTTCCAATTTTTCTAGCGGCCAATCTATATACAGATACTAACAGATCAGTGATGACTAAAAATAAAATCGAAAGTTTGGTAAAAAATACAATGGCATTCTCAGAACCTTAATAGCTCTAACAAGTAGCTTCATCATAATTTCAACCACAACCTGCAAGGATGCATAAAAATTTATAAGATGAAAATATAGGTAGATTTTTATAATGGATTATGGGAGAAACTCTAGAATTTGTTCCTATTTCTAATCCTACTTTACCATCAAAGCCAAAGAAAAAGGTTGAAGTTGATTCTGACGATGAACTTGCTGAGCTTACAAAAAAGCAGTTAAAACTTCATGTAGCTAAAGCGATTAAAAAAGCTATAAAGACACAATAGCAATACTCTAACTATAACCGAACTGGACATAATTCTCACAAATGCATTCAGAAGAAGAAAAAGAAGAACAAGCCTAAAAAACTAAAGTTAGTCTCGCTACTATAGATTCAGGTTCTGATTTAAATTCAGATTCTAACATCTTATCCAGTAATAGATTATCTAGTGATGATTCTGATTCTAACATAAGTTCTTCTGATTCTGGGGGTGATATCACTATTAATATTGCTAAGTCAAAAAAAGTAAGATGTAGTGGGAAAAAGGACTCTTTTAGTAATAAAAGCTCTAAGACTGTAAAAAAGTCACGCAAGACAAAACAGGGGCCAGAAGTATTAAAGTATGATCAGAAAAATAATAATGCTATTTCTTTTTAACTAAAACTGGCCAGAAAACTATTCGCAAAATAGTTCGAAGTGAACTTAGTTCTACCCTTCGAGAAGAACTTAAAAAGATCCTCCCTCTGTATATGATTCAAGCCTTTTCGCTAGATACTAAGAAGCTAGATCAGGAAAAAAACATCAAATCTAAAGCCAATGATTTTTTGTCTTTCTGAAAATCAGCTCTTGCAATACCTAACTCAGATGAAGAAGAGACTTTAGATGATCTAATGGAAATTGATTTCATCCAAAAAGGGAGCCAAAAATAAATGTTGCGACAGTAAAGTGTAAAATCAAATGTTTAAAGATTCTAGCCATAAAAGTTGACTCTGGAGCTGAGCCTCCCATTATAACAGAAAATATCATTGAATGTGTGAGGGCTAAAATTGATAAATCTAAAACACATGATCTCAGCGGTATTGCTACTGTTCCAATTAAATCTGTTAGAGTTGTCCGCAATTTGCCTATTACTCTAACCTCAGGTTATACTATTTATGAAGATTTTATCGTAGTGAAATACTACAAACTGACGCTAATATTTTTCAACTAACTTTTAAAGAAATACAATTACGCAATAAATTGGAAAACCAATGAACTAAAGATCCTTCTTAATGGGAAAGACTATATTATTCCAGTCACTATGCATAAGGTCAAAAACAAGCTTAAGGTGAATTACACGAATATTACTTCTGAATGTGATGATCTGTTAGTTCCAAACAAGATTTTTCAAGACCCGTAGGACTTAAGCGAAGATAGCACATTAAAAAAAACATGAGTTATAACGAGCTTGAAAAACTGTTATATGATACTTTTATCTCCAAAGTTAGATTAATTGAGATTAATAAAAATCTGCAATCCTTTTCTTCTTACTAACTATTCATCATTTGCTATGCAAACATAGTCTCACTAAGACTTCTGCAAAGCATTTTTTGTCCAAATAAAATTAAAGGGTGGAGTTGTAATCTAAGAGCTTTTCTGATTTGCGTATAGCTTCTTCTGCTTTGATATGATTCTTTTCGATTAAAGAAAATATGTCATGTGAGATGTTTAGGGTGGAGTTTTGATAAAGACCCCCAGCTGGAATCTCAGGTAAGTCAGAACTTTAAATAGATTTGAGCTGATCCTAGAGGGAGCATTTCGTTAGTTTCTTTTTCTTTTTTTACTTTCTTGTACATTTATCTCATAAAATAGATCTGCCGTTAAGACACTTCGCAAAGATTCTGAAATTGGATGATTATTTTCTTTATCTTGTGGATTATTCTCTGAAGAAGGGACTGATGAGATGGATTGTACCTTCCTAATCTTCTTGACAAAGTAATTTCCATTTTGCTGTAAACGTTCACAATAGTTCTATATATCATGAATCTGATTTTTATTAATATGATACTCCTTTACTATCATATATGCCAGAACTTTATTTTTAAGATGTCTAATTTCTTTAATTTCTCAGGTGTTAAAATATTAGCACTTTACTGATAATAAGTTTTTAGAATTGAGGTAGACATACTCCTCAGATATTTTTATATGATGCATAAAAAATATTAGAAATCAATATTTATCGTTTTAGATAGATAAAATATGATAGAAATAAATATTTATCATTATAAGATAAAAAAGAACGTTAAAAAATATAATTTATTGTTTTAGATAAATAAAATACATTCTAATTCACTATCTATAATTAATGATAAAAAATGATTGATATCTTTCGTATTCATTTTATATTTATCGCAATTGTTCTCTAACAAAAAATATAAAAGTTTTTTTTACATGTTTATGACTAATGTAAATAAATGGGAACATATGATCTTAAAAAAGAGATATACTGCATCTTGCAAGACTCATCTAAAATTCGAGATTATAATACTAAGTTGCAGAGCGAATTTATAAACCTCAATGATGAAAATAGGCAGTTGAAGGTTGAAAATTCTAAACTTGTTTCCCAAAATGATTGTATAGAAATATCTATTGCAAAAGCTAAAGCTGATAACTTTGCAAAATCAGAGGAAGTGAAATCGCTTCAGTCTGTGATTAATTTATTGGCTTCAGAATACTCTGATAAAAATAATTGGTCAGATTCGCATGTTAAAATTGGTGGCGAAAAAAATGATGAACTGAAAGAAGTCTTCAGCTCTAGTGCTTCTTTAGTTATAGGCATCCCAGATAGTCCTATATAAGAAGAAAAGAGCAGTAATTCAAATAGCATAAATTTGAAATCTAATCTCCTAGAACTAATCCTACCTGTCACTTTAGCAAACAAGATTTCAGTAGATATTGCAGAAGGAATGATAAAACTATCAGGCTCTCCTATTATTATAGACAAATTATTATCATCTATATTTGCCTATTCAATAATACTTTTTCTATTAATCATAATTATATTAGTCATTATTGTGAAAAAACTATGAAAAATGTGAAAAAAAACTGAGCGATATCTTACCTACGAAAATTATATAAATAAGAATCATGTAAAATGCCTTTTGGCTAGACTAAATTATTATTATTTTCAATCCTAATTGACTACTATATAAGTACTGGCGCAAGTGAAACTTCTTTGAATCTTTTTCAATACAGGTTAATATCATTTTTAGTAAATCTTTAGGCAGGTTTATTAAGACTTTTTCTGCTTGAGATACCATACATGCTAATAAACAACCAATATGAATTAGATCACCTTCCTTACCATTATACCTATGCTATAGTAAAAATTAATAGTTATTTATTACAATATCTGTCATTTTCTTCTAATCTATTATTATTTTACGAAATTCCTGTCTATCCTCTTCTATGATTGGGAGATAGATTTCATTAGATTTGAAGCCTATATACTAGGAAACTTGAAGACGTAGTTCAGTTATTATACTAATAAAGCTTATCTTTAAAATATGTAGATTTTTTCAACTGATAGTATTCTAAGAATACAGTTTTGCAAAATTATTAATTACTAAAATACTAATAGTCATCTCTGGGTATATCTAAAGGGTCCACTCTGTGACCAGGCTAAAGAGATGTTTGCCTTGCAAACTCAGATTAAATATAGAAATTGAAGTTAGCCAGTATTATTTTACGAGAAAAAATATATAAATAATATTATGCAAAGCGCCTTATGACTAAATTTCTTAGCTGAAATTGTCACATCTTGCTAAGAGTACTTAACAATATAATTCGATAATTTTGTCTATATTCACTTTAGATGAATTATCTTTTTTGTTATTCTGTAACTTCGATAATGTTCGATAGCATATAATTTCTAGGCCAACTACTTTATACCATGTATTTCACAAATCAGCTAGTAATTTACACTCATCTGAATAATATAATAAATATTATTTTATGATCATGACTTTTGATTTACACTTACTGGTCTTAATAACTAATTTATACATACTGTTTCTATACTCTATATTAATCTCAAAAATTTCTTTAAACAGTGATGAAAGTTTTAAGCAGATAGAATCCTCTTACTTATCTAACATATTGAGAAAGAAACTATAATAAGCATTATTTTCTGAGCATTTTACTATTCTATCAGCATAAGTAGTATCAAATAAAGTTTTTGCATAAATGTGGGCCCCTCTTCATAGATGAGATATGATGGCTTCATCTTTTTTCAGACCTTTATAAAGGTTTTTGATATAGCCTCTAACCCACTTTTCAGCTGATTTCTGCGCTAAAGCATCTCTTATTTTTGATACTTCATCTTCATCCATTTTGTTTTCATCATCTTCGTCTTCATTCAGATCATTACCTTTATCTACCTCACCATTATCCACTTTATTATTACCTGCTTTATTAATATCTTTTAACTTTTTTAAGGCTTTCAGCACAATTTCAGATGATGGCTAGTATCTATCATTATGGTTTATAAATTACGCATAGAGCCTGATAACACTTTTCAGACAATAGTTTTTATTGATATTTTTACCAAGACGTCTCACCACTTCTAGATACTCTATTTTGTCACCTACCTTCTATGATAAATCATTCTCAACTACAACATATTCAAAGCGTTC
This sequence comes from Funneliformis mosseae, assembly GCA_910592005.1. Taxonomy (NCBI): domain Eukaryota; kingdom Fungi; phylum Glomeromycota; class Glomeromycetes; order Glomerales; family Glomeraceae; genus Funneliformis; species Funneliformis mosseae. Next base: position 12,983 of record CAJVPP010002170.1, read on the forward strand.
ACCTGGTTCTAAAATTTGATAAAGATAAGGCTTGAGTGTTAGGTCCTTTTTTATGAGCCATTTGGTATCTGCTTCTTCATGGGTATGCTTATCTCACATTTGTGAAATAAAGTGCTGTACACTCTTGTTATTTTTATCAGGCTTCTACACGACAGTTTTAATTATTTCATTAAGATCTGTCTGTGAAATATCCTTTACAATTTCTTTGAGTACGTCTTCTACAATCTGATGTAAGATGCGTGTATTATTTACTCTTATAAATTCTTCCATAATACATTTTTCTATTTTTCAGAAAAGATTAGACTATTCCATTTTACAGTCTCAACTCCTCAGATAAAAAGCTTGTTATTAAAGTTTGGCTTGCTTATATGTGAAATGCTATAGTATTTTTTCTTTCCAGTAAATACTACCGGAAATAGAACTTCTTCATATGCCATTTTGAGATAAGAGAACCTGTTATCATTTCTGAGGAAGCCGTTAACTTCATCGTAAAGTTTCTTTATTTTTCCATGAAAATTTATACCATTCAAGACCAATATTTTTCTTTTGAGATTCCATTATCATAGTCATATAACTCATCGTATTTCTGAAAATACTCTTCTGGGCAGACAAGATATAAGGAATCAGTATCCTCATATTTTTATTGGAAATCCTTACTTTTAATAAAATCTGCAACAAGTTTAATATTTATCTGTTCAGCTGATGTAATGCCTTCAGCCAGTTCTCGCAAGAAGAAAGGGGATTTGCTATCTCTAGTGGTGCTATAAAATGAATTTATGTATACTTTAAGAGCACTTTATTTCGCATCTAAGCAGGAATAGTCAAAACAAACTGAATTATATTCTGCCATAAATTCATGCTTTTCTTTATTAATAAAATAATATAAATCCTCGCTAAGGCTGACACGTTTTTTTCCTCTACATTTGCTAAAACCTGCTTGATAGATTTCAATAATGATAAACCTTTATCCATTAAACCAATTACTAGATCCATGTTTTCCTTTTTCACTTTCAAAAGAGCGAGACGTTTCTTTATCTCATTCTGTTTACCAGATAAATATTCTAACACATTAGTATAAAGCCCTTTTTCTTCGGGAATGTTATTATGCTAAATAGACCATGTAAGAATATTTCAATTTTTGAATTTAAAACTAATTTTGTAGAGCTTTTTACCACTTTTTTAGCATGCTCTCGAGATAATATGATTTTATCAGGTAAGAGGTTGTATATTATGATAAGGTTTGGATACAAGAATGTAAAATCCAAACCTGTGACAGGAAATATATTTTCAAGACCTTTCTTTGACGGAAAGACATAAGCCCAGGATATTTTTCAGTTTCAGCATTTCCTTTTGAAATTGTACTTGTTAGAACTCCTTTCAGTGTTGTCATGAGATATTGATAGGACACTGATAGGATACTGATGGGATATAGATGGGACAGATAGGACCTTTGGGACATAGTGTAAGACAGGTTGAGACATATAGCTGAGACATATAGCTAGGACAATAAATCTCTAGGATATCATAAATGTACATCACTGACTCCTCCCACCACATACGAAATTACACACTTTCATTCCTATTGTAAAATAATGCGCATCAAACAATGACAGAAAAGATATGCTTGCAACCTCCCTATATTCATTAATTAAATTACGCTTGACCATTAACTGCTAGTAACTAAGAGCGTCGATAATGCAATATTTGATCACTTTACGCATATGTTCAGCTGTTGTGACATTTGTTTCTTTTAATACCCTTTCATAATATTTGTTCATGTGATAAATAAGTAAATCCACTTTATTGTTAAGATTACACTCCCTTAAGTAATATATGAGACTACTTTTTTCAGCTTTAGAATAGAATTCCTTAAAATAGGGTCAGATATCAATAGCTACACAGCCAGGAATTTTAAGATATTTTAAATAGAATTTTCTATCATTTACTTTTATCATATTATATTAATATTCCCATTTTATAATTTTTCCAGACTCAATAGCTTGAATAACAATAAATTTCCAGTCATATTGTGAATCATTAAAGCCTATTTGTATATCTGAGGCTAAGAGTTTCCAACATAATGCGAATGCTTTCAGTAAATTGGTCTGGGATTCACATATGATTGTAATCCATCGCAAATCTGATACCGTTTCAATATCAACAAAACAGATTTGTTTTAATTGTTTAGGATTATCTTTCTAATGAATTGTTATACAAATTATGAACACAACATCTTTTTCGTATTTTGCATTAGGTATCTCACCCATTTTTTATGAGCTATATATTTTGATATCCCATATGAGAATAAGGGTGCAATCCTGTAAAAGTGCTGAGGAAAATAATAGATTATTATAATCGTCCTCACTTGTTGGATTGTAATTATTCACAGAAACTTGAAAGCGATAAGTACTCCCTTGAATATATTCGTAGAAATAATTATTTAACATTATCTAACTTGAAAGATGTAATCTTTTTCACAGGTTACTTTACGGTAATAATATATTAGGATTAGATCATCAGAAGCTATATGGATATTGACTTTAAGAACTGCCTTTAACGTATTATACTGGTTAAATTGATTTCAAGTAATAACACGTATATATGATTTTTTCTTTGTATGATATCCTCGAAGTGAGAAAGTACTAATATTCTCAATCCCAAATTATGATGTACCTTTGAGAGTATTGAATAATATATTTACTAATATAGTCTTAAATGTAGATAGTGGTATCTCTTCAGATACTTTAACATCAAAGAAGGGCTTAATGCCTGTAATTTTTACAACTGCTTTTTGTCCATTAATTAAAGTACCAGTAATACGCAAAATATAAGAGAAGACACCATTTATACAGTAGTGGTCATAAGTATCTGACCGCCTGAGATCGTCTAAAATTATTATATAACTACCTCTTAAATTTTCCAGAAATATAATATAACACAATACATGATTACCTGTAAATTTATAAGTGTCGATGATACAAAAAAAAAATTTAGATGATCATCAAACTTTCGCTTGAAAAATGGAAC
>CAJVPP010002171.1:0-16008 GCA_910592005.1 Funneliformis mosseae
TGGGTGTTCATGTAAAAAGACAATTTCATATTGTTTCTCTAAAGAAAGTTCCATTTTTTAAGCGAAAGTTTGATGATTATCTAAATTTTTTTTTTGTATTATTGACACTTATAAATTTACAGGTGATCATGTATTGTGTTACATCATATTTCTGGAAAATTTAAGGAGTAGTTATATAATAATTTTGGATGATCTCAGGTGGTCAGACTTATGACTGCTACTGTAATTATTTCTTTATTCATATTTTCAATTCATTATTTTTATTCTTCAATTATATTCTTTATTTCATTTTTTTCTCATATATTATTTTATTTATTTATCTAAACCTCTGTTTAATTATTTTTGAATTATATTTAATTAACTTTTTTCATATTATTTATTTAAATATAATTTTTATTATTATTTTTCAAATAAATTTTTCAAATATTATTTTTTATTATTATTTCTTCTTTATTTTTATTATTTTAATTAAATATATTATTATTTTTATTAAATAATTTAAATAAAATTTTTTGATTATTTAATTTATATGAAGTAATTATTAACTTAAATACTTTTAAATTAATTAGATCAAGTCAATTAAAATAAATTACTTAACCTGATTCAATTCAAAAAAATTTTAGATTAGCTTAACCAGATAATTGAATTAATCTAATACTTTCAAAACTCTAGTATATATATTATGAATTATAAATCATACAAAGTATTATAATAAAAAATCTCACATTTAAAGTTAATTTTTATACAAAATAAAAAAAAACAAATATTTATAATTAATTAATTTAGTATAGATATATTTTTTTTAGTAATAAATGGTTTAAGTAAAATAAAAGTTTATTAAAAGTAATATTGCTTTTATAAAAAAATATTTAAAGTTTTTAAAATTTTTACATTATATTAATAATATTAATTAAAATATTATAATTAATTTTTTTACTAATTAAAATTATTTTTGATTTGATTTTTTTTATTTTTATTTTAATCAGAATTACCGTAAATAACTGATTAAATTATCCTCATAATATAATACCATCCCATATTTATACCCAAGTATTATACAAGCTATTTGTAAATAAAGTAATATATAGAATTTTGAAAAAATCATGATAATAATAAATTTTGAATAACATTATATATTTGCATAATTTTAAAGAAAACTTAAATTATAAAGTTAGTACTTTTTTTAAAATAATATTTTGCAAATTTTATGAAATTTGTATTATTCTAAGTATTTTAGTTAGCTATTTATGGTATATTTTAATTAAATTTTTATTTAAATTTAAAAATTCTGATTTTATAAAATATAATTACAAATATTTTAATATTTACTAAAACTTTTAATAAGTTTAATTAAATAGAACTTAAATTAAAAACTTTAAATTTTAAAGTATTTTTATTAAATTAGATTATGATTAAATGAAAATTTATAATTATACAAATTAAACTAAAGAATTATATAAGTTTTTTTTTTGAATTACTAGTATTTACTAATTAGAAATCAATGATTTTTTTAATTTATTAACTTAAATTAAGAGATTTAAATAATAATTATTTTATGAAAATTGAAATAATATTTATAAAAAAGTAATTACTTATAATAATAGGTGGTTAACATTACTGGTATTATGTGTATCATTGTACTATATGTATACATAATATAATAATCATGATAAATTAACTAATTTAAACTTTTTTAGCTTTTTTATCCTTTATCCTTCTTATACTAAATTATATCCTTTTTCTTTCCTTCCTCTCTTTTTATGACATTTGCCTCCTATACTCCCATTTTACATACTGTTTATCTTATTTTATATAAGTATGAATAGTAAGTATTATACTTTCTTGAGAAAGAAAGTTATATTTTATATTTCTGTTTTAATTTTTTTATTAAGGACAATTAAAATGAAATGAATATAGCAGATTTTCTATATGAAGAACAATAACAAAATGATAAAGAAAATGAAGAACAACAACAAAATAATGAATTTAAAACTATTCAAATTAATATAAGTAATATTTTTTATCATGAAAAGATACAAAAACAAAAATTAATCAATATGCAATATCACTTGAATTTTTCTTTACGTTATAAATATATTGAAACTAAAGATAAAATTGTATGACGTAGTATATTTAAATATAGCTTTTTTGGCAATCTGATTTTAACTCAAGTGATTGATATATCTCATAATGTCATTGACCATCTAGAAAAATTATGTACCTATGGTACATAAATCTCTTCAATTGTGTAATTTGCATCATATAAGTACTAATAATGCAATTAATCCATTTGATCTAAATTTATATCCTTACATACAATAGTCTCATAATACAAATACACAAGTGATGCAATATTTACAAAGTTTATCTGCATTAAAAACTCTTAATTCTAACGAAATATTTACTAATGAGAAACCCAATACTGATAAAAATAGTAACAAACGAAAATATATATGCAAAGTCTGTGAAGAACCTAATCATAATGCTAGAAAATGCACAAAGCAGCATTAATGATACAAAGCAGAGTCTGTTTAACTTATTATAATTCAAATATTCTTTAATTAGTTAGGCTCCCTTTGGTCACCATAACCTTATAAAAATATTTCACAGAATGTATTGCAATCCAAATTTAATACATACATCATGCTTTTTATTGATCTCAATTTGTTTAATTAGTTTGAAATAATACATTTTTAATTTTTTAACACTAAATTTAAATTTGATAGTATCACGTAATGCAATAACAATCACCTCCAGTTATAGTTAGAAAAATTCTTGCAAAAATGTTATATTTTTATTTTTTTAAATTTTTTTATATATGATAAATTATATAAATATGATATTATTTTAATTTGATTTTTTATTTTAACTTCAAAATCAATTTTCGATTTAATTTTTTAACTTTATATATAAATTAAAATATATATTTATCATAAAATAATTATAAATTGTTAAGAATTTTTTAGAATAAAATTTCATTTTAAAATTTTATGATTTTTAAAGCAAATCATTTATAGTTTCATTTTATATAACATAAAGGATTTCTAAAATCCATTTAAGTTTTGCAATATTTTTATTAAAGTTTACAGCATTGAAATATTATACTCTTAATCCTTTTTTCTTATTTAACATCTTTTTGAATGTTTATCATGCTATTTTCTGAGTTTCAACTGCTTTTGCTAAATGGAATAAGGTAAATGCATTCTTGTATTTTACCTGCTAAAATTTACATCCTTCTTGGAATTTAAACTTCTTGGATATCATCTTTCTACAATTGGTAGCAAAACGTAATTCATTATGTTATGCTACAAACACTGTGATATTGCGAGTTCTCAGATCTAAAGTAACACAAGCGATCCTTTTGGGTAACTACCACTTCTTTGATTCCTTTATTAAAAAATCAGATCCGAACAAGGCTAATACCACCAAGAAGTTTATGTTTTACAAAACAATTATATCTTGAAATCTGATTTAATCTTCTACATATGAACCCCAAAGAGGTTGACCGAATTTGAACAATATAATATTCAAAATGGTTTTCTTTCCATGGTAGTTGTTCAAAAGCCTTATAAAAACTTAAATGGGCAGATTCTGTTATTTAAAAAGACACATAAAAAACCTTAAACAATTGAGTGTTGCTATTAAAGAATGGTTGTGCTTGCCAAGTGCCTTTAATTAGAATAAAAGAAATCCTTATTTATGTTTTCATCATGCTTACGGATTTATCATGTTCCTTTAAAGGTGCAAGATTGGCAACTGAGAGTATCTGTGAGTATACCATATGAGTATTGTTTAAGATCAAAAATGCTCCGCGAATTGCTCTAAATCCTACGTTTTTTTTGTTTTTATTAACCAACAAAGCCGACAAACAGTCAGTCACCTATGAATTTATCATTATCTTTATAGTCAATTTGTAAAGTCTGTCCAATTCTAATAAAATAACAATTAGTATAACAACTTATATAAATAAAATCAGTATTTGATAACAAACCTGCGGTTGCGAAAAGGGGTTCTCCAGCTTTGTTTTCGCCTGTCAATATTTAATGATATAATTTGAAGTCAATTCATTAATTTTCTCCTGCAAATTTCAAACTCTGTAAAGTGACCGTGAGAAAAGCAGTTTAGGTTTGAAAACGCGAAATTGTTTAACTTGTCCTAAAAATTGGAATCAATGATAGAGACAACAGAAAGAAAAATCACAAGGTAGTTAAACAATATATTCTTTTAAGCAATCTGTTTGTTCATTACCTTTTTATTAAATTCAACTAATGCCTTTTGTAAATATTCACCTGTTCCCATTTATCTTCCAACTATTTCTTCTTGTTAATCATTCGCGTCTTTCCTACCTTCCTTTCCAAAGCTCAAATAGCCTCTCTTTCCAATTTTTCTCAAACTTCACCTCCGCTTCTTAACTTTTCATATGCGCTGTTTACTTGGTTTTTAATTTCGTTTTTTGGTTTGCTATTAAATCGAGTTTACGAGTAACGTGGTTTTAATCCCATCATAATTTGATCTAATATAATGAAGCTATAAAAAACTACATGGCCCGAGTTTATATTTATAACTAAATGATAAATGGGAAGATTGCTAGAAAATCAGGCTTTGGGAATTTTTTAACAAAATTCTCAGAGCCTGATTTTCCTAGCAATCTTCCCATATGACTTTGAAAGATTTGAAATCACACTTATAAATATTGTCTTTTCGTTCGAAAAGACATTCATATTTGAAATAAACTAAATAAAACTTATCATTATAAAATTATGTAAATTATTATTTATTTTTTTAAATTCTCCATCCCAAATCTAAGGTGTATTAAAAAAACCGTTAATTCTACTAAAATTTATCCTCTCTATATCAGTATCAGATAAGATCGTGAACGAATTTATACTTCGAATTATAGTTTATAAATAAATAAAAGATCAAAAACTTTGGTGATCCTATCAAAATTTTTTGTTGGATAAATTTCGGTTATTTATATTTAATAAATATTTTTTAATAAATATTTATAATATGACGTTCTTAGAAATGTATTTAATTTATCATACTTTTTAAGACTTGATGTTTGCACCAATTACATTCTGTGCGCATTTGCCACAAGAAGACTATTGTTTTATCACGTGAATTTCATTATCACTTAATTACGCAGTTTTTTAATTAGTCTGATATTATATATGAAACAAAATAGTAATGAATTTTGGCTGCAATTTTAAAATAAACTTTTCTGCACACTCACGCTCATATTAACCATGTTTGGGTAAATAAATAATCCCTTCCTTTTGATAAAATTAACATGATATGTTTTCAGAATGTTTGAAAGAAATAGATGAATGAACGTTCGAAATATGGAAGTTAGAATGTAAATGAAAAAAAAAAAAGAATCAATTCTTGATAGGAGATTTTCGAAAATTATATCTTCGTAATTTTTAATCATTGAATGATTAAAAAAGTAACTCTGAAAGAAGAATTTCCTGTATGTATTACTATTTGGTCATAAAATAATAAAAGGTTCTTTTCAAATAAAAATTATTATTTTTTTTTTTATTTTATTTTTTTTTGAAAGAATTATAAGATAAGGAAAAAAAAAAGTTTTGGCGTTTATAAAAGGTAATATGACGTTAAAGAATCTTTTTTATCGAAACATTTGATCCTCGTAAATCTCTCACGTGGGAGTTTTTTATAATGAAATCCCAAATTTTTATTTATTGATAATGCATGTTGTTCATCTTATAATCAACCTCCTCAAATATCGACTGTATTACTTGAACTCCAAAAAGATTGTTGCATATTAAAATACTGAAAATCATCGGGGGTTAATTTTGTTATGACACTGAACTTTTACAAACAAGAATTTTCCTGTAAAAAAAAAAAAATTAATAATAATAATAAATTTTTTTTTAAATATATATAATTTAATTAAAAAAGCTTAATCCAACCAAAGCCCCTGATTTTCTTTTATCCCACACACACTAAATTTTTTTTTTTTTTTTTTCTTCCGACTTTCTTTTTAATATATAAGCTGTGGTTTCTATTTATTTTTGGCTCACTTAATTCATAAGGTTTCTTTTGTAAAGGTCCTTTGAAATTCAGAAACTAATTTATTAATAAAATTACTTCAAGTTAAACCTGATAATTTTTTTTTTTGAATTATGTCCTTGCAAAAAAGACCTTTTTCACATTTTAGCATTCTTTTTGCGTTAAATTTACTGAACGCGCACACAAATTTTGCTCAGAGTAACGTTACAGGTATATTATAAACTTTAGCTAGAATAAATACTGTCTAGATATATATATATATATATATATTTTTTACACAACCCTCCCTCTTTCTTGAATATAGAATCAATAAATTGTTCTACTTTTACTTCCTGTGGAGATTGTACTAGTCGTTTGGAATGTGGTTTTTGTGTAAAGGTAAGTATTTTTTTCCCTTTACCTTTTAATTTTTTCGTTTCGTTTGTACTAATTATATCATATAAATAGGACAATTTATGCGTACAAGGTAGTTGGAATGAACCGTTCAAGAACTCAAGTTTATGCCTAAACGATAATTGGGAATATGAGTATGCTCAATGTTTTGGTAAGTGAACATCTATTTAGAATAATAACTTTTAAAACAATCTCCCTTAATCAAATCCGATCGAGAAATTAACTTTAGATATTTAATTTAAATCATGTTAAATGACAGTTACCCATAAGCAGGCCCTTATATCTTTAATTTCAGCACTTGTTGGAATACTATTTATTTCAATATTACTTTGTCTCTGTTGTTGTATTTGTCGATGTTGTAGAATAAGAGGTTCATCTGATGATGAAAGAACCCCTTTATTAGGTAATGATACTCTCGCAACACAACACTTTAGGCGCGCTTCCTTTTATAATTATAATCGAAACCGACCTTTTGAAAGAAGAGGTAGAACTTTGAGTTCTGGAACCGTCAATGCTATGCAATATGGTGGTGGTAGAAATTGGCGTAATGGTGCTGAAGAATATATGTATGGCTATGGAGCTCCTAATCAACCTTCAATGTTATGGGTGAATGATACTCCTGGCGTTCCAACTGATTACGCTATGAGCTCTCATAATAATAGTCTTGGCAATGGTGAATGGAGGAAATGGGAAAAGAAACGTGAAGAATTATTAGCTAAATATGCTAAAAATTCTTCTGAATGCTGAAATTTTTTTTTTTTTACTTGCGTTGAAGGTTCAAATTTTTTCTTTGTAAATTTTAAAAAAAATTTTAATTTTATCTTATTTATTTATTTAATATATGTATATATTATATATATATATATATATTATCCTTAATTTGATATATCATATCAAAGATTTTTATGTTAAAATTTACTGAACTTTTTGTATATTGTGCCATTTTTTAAGACAATTGATTTATTAAAACGATCAATTGTCTTCTCTGTTTATATATTTTAATTGCATCTATTTGATATTTATGCACAAAAAAAAAAAAAAAAAAAAAACTTTTTTTTTTCTTATCTTTTCTTTTCTTTATCTTTTCTTTGGTCGAATAACAAAAGGACATTTGGATTCATTACGTTGTATATCATCAATATCATCATTTCCTTCATATATAAAAATTTAATTTTCTTCTCTCAAAATAAAATTAACTTGGCTACCGAAATTTACGTTTGCAAATATTTTTTTATTAACTTAAAAATATATACTTTTTTTTTAAAAGTGGAAAAATTAATAATTCAATCTATAAATACATGAATAATTTTTTTTGATTTTTGAATGAGGTTAATCAGATGAGAAATTACTCACTCGATTAAAATTCTCTCACTTAATTAAAGTTTTGCTTCCAGTTTACCAGCTTTAACTGGTCTACTCATTAAATTAGTCATCACAACGACGTCAGCTGTGGTAGGTGCACCCACCATTTCAGCTAATCTTAAGACACGCGAACTTACTGTAGCATTATCTCTACGATTTTTCCCTTCTCTACGAAATTTACCAATCCTCTCAACTAGATCCCATAATTTACCCTTTGTTTCTATTGCTCCTTCTGAATTTCTTGTTGGTACATAGTCAGGATGTAACGCAACTGTTGGCATTACTTTTGTGTTTCGACTACGTTTTACCATTATTAGTCCCACTTCTTCCAACCTAATAAATGCATTTTTTAAAGTTTCCTTATTTATAGCTTCAAAATATGATAAATCTCCTTCATAATATAACGTTTTACCAAATAATTGACATTTATTATGAAAATCTCGTTCATTGAACCATGTAATAGGAACAGATTCTTTTGCTGCAGCTTTGTTTACATTTGTTGTTGTGGGTTGTGGAGGATTAGTTGGCGTCATCGAGAATAGACTGACGGCTGTATAATTATAATATTTCATGATTAAAAATTAATATACAACAAAGAATCATAAATTTTTTTCTAGTTCATATAACGTTACTTACCAGCTAACCAATATGTTTCAATAAAAGGCCATATTAGGAAGCAGTAAAAGTCTTGTGACATTAAATTAAATCGTATAGTTAATATTAAAAAAAAATTTTTTTTTTAAATATATAAATAAACCTTCTTACCATAATTCTCTCGTCCAATTGCTCTTTCCCTATCAGACAATTGAACATAACTATCTACGAGTTCCATGACTTGATCATCCTGTATGTTTATTTAATATTAGATAAATGAAACTTTATAATTACAATTATAAACAATTTTAAACATACTATTAATCCTTTGATCGTATTTTCCAAATTTGTATCGATCTCACCAGGTTGATATACAAATTCAACCTTTAACAACTGAGATAAAAATGCCACTTCATCCAAAAGTGTAGATATATGAAGTCGTTGTGTTGATTTTGCTCCCCCCTGTTTTATTTTTGTATACATTGCTGCAGATACAATAGCTTATAAAGTCGATAAAGTTTTTTAAAAAAAAAGAATTGTAATTTCCACACCATTGAATAGAAATACAAACATATGAACAAAGCACATACCTTCTGATACAAATAAATGCATCACCTTATTTAATATCAATGATAATTGAATTAGTTCTAATTAATATAAATAACATATACACCAAGTATATTTACCTGATTGCGGTAAAAACTTAATTCAAATCTTTTTTCTGCATAAAAAACTGGCTCCAGCAACTCTTTTCGTTCTTTAATCAAATCCTTTAATACATTGATCGCTCTATAGTTAAATTTCAATTAGAAATAATTGTACCTTATTATGTAAGAAATATGTTAACAAAATTATAATTTACCTATCAACGATGTCTCCAATGCTCATACCACTGAAATCTGCTACTCGTCCTCCCTTAGCTAAAATCGCGGCTCTTAACCATTCTACACGTCTAATTAACTCCTTTCTACCAACTCCCTATAAATGTTATTTGGTTAATTTAAATAATTATAAATTTATCGTTAATTAAGGACTAGTCAACCTAAGAACTTACTCGACCACGTAACGTTAATATTACGGTACCAACTTAAATAAATAATTATTTTAAATCGTTAGAAAAATACATTGATACTATATCCATCAAATATATATATATATATATATACCAAGAGCAGTCGGCATTACTACCGAAACGGAATTCTAATTATTGTTATTAATGGTAAGATGATTAACATTAAAATGCCACACGATGACTTCCTTAATAAAATTTTCTAATGTAGGTCAAATACTCACAATGTCTGACATAACCCTAAAAACGATTCGATATTAAATAAGTTGGTATGATGTATATTATCAAAACAAAAAAAAAAATAAAAAGTCAATGGATAGATTTATTATGTGATAATACATACTGATAGGCAAGGGCTCTCAACAAAGTAACTTTTTGCTGATCATTATTTGGATCAAAAGACCTGCAGTATTTCAAAATGTGAATTACTCTTTAAATACCGAAATAAATAATGTAAATTAGACAATTACTTTCTCCTCACAATCTGTTCTTCAATAAACCCTTTGAGCGAATATGGCTTGGCAAATCGCACTAAAAAAGATTTTATATAAATCAAATGTTGATAAATTAACATTCTGTATAAAAAAAAACGGAAAATTATAAATAATATGTTACCATCAATTCGACCCCATTTAAGCTGTAATAATCTTGTATTGGTGACTATACCCCATAAACTTTCTCTCTCTTTGGGATTTCCTAACAGTTCATTAACATAGGTTTCCGTCTCGATTACTTTATCATATTGAATGGACATAGGAACAATCCAACAATCTTTTGCCCTTTCCGAGAGTATGCATTCTAATATAATTTTTAGAACACCCAACTTTGGTGGTAGCAATTTTCCAGTTCTACTTCTTGTACCTTCTATGAAACATTCAACATTATGACCACGTTCCAATAAGCCCTCAACATATTCTTTTACCACACTACCGTATAGTTGATCTTCTCCCCAAGAACGCCGAATATAAAATGCACCACCTTGCTTAAGTATTCTACCAACAATTGGTAGATCAAGATTATCGCCTGCGGCAATATGTGGAAGAGCAAGTCCCAACCGGAAAAATATATATGATATGACGAGATAATCAATATGAGATTTGTGACATGGAAGGATAATAAGAGATTGTGAATTTTGAGCAGCAATAACAGCTATTCGACGAATCTAAAAGGTCAAATAAATCATACATATATGATATATGTTATTTGTTATAAAGAAAGTATTTTATCGAAACATAAAAGTTTAATTGATCTTGCCTCAAGAAACTCGCGTTCTGATATGTGAATTCCTTGATGATACATTCTTACTAGTATATTATTTACAAAAAAGCCGAAAAGTCTAAAAAGAAAAAACAAAGATGAACACTTCCCTTTTAACGCAATTATTAAATTGGTCGAGTTATAACAAACCTAATAAACCGCAAACTATTAAGGTCTGCAACTAATTTATCAACCATCCCATTTGCAACAGCTTGTAATTCCTTTTCTAGTAATTTTTTCCTTTTTGCAATCATCTTTGATGTAGCATTTGGTATTGATTGTGCAAGTTGGTTGGCCTGCTTTTCGGCCAGATAAGCAATCATGTAAAGAACTACATTATAATTTAATCATTATTATATGTTAATTATAGATGTAAAATATAATGCAGACTGTTGTTTATAATTATTATTAGTTTTACCGCGTTCACTATTAAGAACCCGTTCCTTTACTTCTTCTGTATATCCCTCGTATAATATCCTTGTTCCTATATAATTTTTGTAACTTCTCCAACCCTATAATTCAAAATCAAAACGTTAAAATTGCTTAATAGTTGATCTATCAATCGAGAGCAAAAGATCAGACTTACCGTTCCTTGATAGAAGGCGCCCATTTGTATCATAAAAGCTACCGGATCATCGCGAAAGTGACCGGGGTGATGTCGTCTAATTTTAGTTGATAATACCAAAAATCGTAATGGATAGTTAAATTTTTATTAAAATGGATCTATAAAATTTGTTACAATTTAAAAATAAAATCTTATGGAGTTTAAGCGGCAACGGTTTTAGGACACGTGTGACAAGATTTTTCTTTTTTTTTCCTTCACTTATGTAAGGCATTACAAACTCACGTCAGGTTTCTTTCTTCAGCACTCCCGGTAATTCCAGTAGGTTGTAAAACTATTTCTTTGGGTTTCTCCTCACTGACAAGTGACGGTATTGGAGGTGAAGTATCAGTTGAAGTAATTTTAGCTTTTTCAACTTTCAAAGACGACATTGGCTCGTCTTCAATAGGTGCAAAAGGCAGAATTATTGGTGGATCGACTTTAGATTTTTCCTTGCACATTTGTTTAATGTAAAAAGTATGGGAATTAAAGATTCTCAAAGGTTGATTGTTCCGAGATCCTGGTATTGATGAAAATAATCGTACATGATGTTACACACAAATAATTGTAATAAGGTTTTTCTCTAGGTCTAACGCGTTATGCGTTATATCAAGTTACAAGATAATCAAATGTTCGAAGATTTATTTGGAAATTTTCGGCCGGTGCTACAAATAGACCACGCACGAACAACATTATAATATGCCAATATAGGCCAAAGTGATGATTCTATTATTCGGTAAAGCACGTTAGAATAAAGTTAAAAATGGTTCTAGTTTAGAATATTAATCAAGCTCTGTCAATAAACACATTGTAAATTATTTAACTATCCTTAAAGAACAGAAAGTCATTCAATGAAAGTAGTGATAAGGTATAGAAGAACATTTTTAACTTTGATGCCTTTACCACATAAGGAAGCACAAATTGAACATACCGACATTGAAGTTCAGTGAAAATTTTATCATCTGATATTACTACTTTTGTTTCTCTAATACCTAGGTATTCACCTCATAATAAAAATATATGATACTTTTTATTAGTCATTTACATAAAACAAACATTTATAATATGTAACAAATTTAAGTAGTTATTGATTTTAATAATATTTAGCTTATAAAGTAAAAAGAAAAATATTTTTTGGTAGTTTCCTCATTTTCTACTGCAAAACGTTCATATAATATTAACCAAAAGATAATATTATTTTCTATTAGCTATTATATATTTTAATAAAAAATATAATAACTGTTATTCTATAAAATTACTTTTACTATTTAAATATACAAGTATATATACTAATATATATATAAAATTAATTAATTAATTAATATTAATTATGCTTAAATATTATAATATATGAAAAAAGAAAGCAAATAAATTATAATAATTTAGGCTTTACTAATAAGTATACAATAAATATTATCTCATATGGGACATACTGCAACAAAACCAGATAAAGTGAACATTGGGATTACCAAAGAATTTTAAAGATCAAAATTTAGTCTTTTCATAATGTGATTATAATTATTAACAGTTTTATAATATCCCATTTATTATCTTAAGTGATATATAGAATTACTTCTATATAAAAATAGTTAAACTCATTTATATCAAATCTACTATGGAGCCCAAAAATTACAACACCATTAGAAGTATTCTAAAAAAGAAACAAGGTGAAAAAATCGCTTCTTACATTTTTAAAATAAATGATACTCAGATACTGGAAGCTTATCTAAGAAAAGAAAGGATTACTTATGAAATTTACCAAGAAAAAAAAATAATAAATATTGAAAAAAAAAAGCATCATGATGATGTATTATTACCTAATAAAAAGCAAAAATCTTTAAAAGGAAAATAAATACCATTTCTTTGATAATCGAAATAAATTAGTCTATACAGAGAAAATTTTCCTCAATTATTTTTTTATTTTCAATCAAGATCATCTTTGACTTCAATTTGAGCAATTTGACTATTTCGTTGATCTTTTAATTTCCTGTTTTCTTCTTCTAGATAATTAATTTTCTCTTTTAAACTTTTTACCTTATCTAATAACTCTTATTTTTATTTTTTACTTCACTCTTTAGATTTTTCTTAAAATTTGACTACTTCTTTTCTTTTAACTTCTAGGATTACCTCTGCAGTGACTAACTCTTCTTTTAAAGAATTTATTTGCCTTTTATAAAAAGCAGACATACTTTCTCTTTCCTAAAGTAAATTGGAAAGTTCCTTTTCATTTCCTTTTTCTTTACAATCACAAGTGTATCTAGTCTTTAATTTTCCATAACTACACTTACACAACTTATTATTTTCAAACTTTTCTTTACAACTCTCACAAACTTTATCACTTTTAATCATTTCACCAGTCACTTTGTTTTATGTTCTGATTTAGCATATTGCTTTTTTTAAACTAAAGCAAAAAACGCAAGTAAAATTGCTACTATATCATTTTTCTAACTTAAAGCAAATTAATTAACTTTTACTTCTATTTGAGTAGTAAATTCTTGGGGTTTGATGTTTTTTTATTTTTTACCAATTGTTGAAGTTTTTGGAACTTTGTTTTAATTTTTAAACCTAATTTTTAAAAAGTATTTTATTTTTTAAATAGAGCAGGTAAGGCTTTTTTTTTCAAATATATCTAACTATTTAGTTCCTCTTCTCCTTTTTTACTTTTTGCTAGCATTTTTGATTTCTTTTCTAACTCCTCTTGTAATTTTGTATTCTTTGCTATTTCTTCTTCAAGCATTTTACCAGCTTTTTGTAATATTAATGCTTATACTTTGATTTTATCATTCAAAAGCCCTTTTTGTCAGTTTTTTTATTTTTTAGCTATATTAATTGCCTCAATTAGAACTTTAGAAGTTTGATATAATTTTTCAATAACTGTGAAAATAACTTTATTTAAATTTTCTCCTATTCTATTTATTAATTCTTTTAACTTTTCTAAGTCTTAGTTATGAATTTGCTCATCTTAAAAAATATCATCAATCTCTTCTTGTTTCTTATATCAAACTGATAAGATTTCTATAAGTTTTGTTTCTAATTCTTTAATTTGCTCTTTATACTTGTTTAATTCTTTTATTTTCTCTTTATGCTTTTGTTTTTGTTCATACTTTTGAGCATTTAAACTACTGATTGTTGAAAAACTTTCTGAATAACCTAAAGTTAATTCATTTGAGTAATCAATAAAACCATCTAACATCTTTTCAATGGTAATATTATCAAATCAAATTCTTTTACAATTTTTGGCTTATTCTCTAGTTTCATTAGGATCTACTGCCATTCTTAACTTTCCTTTATCTAATCATTTCTTATTTCATTTCTTGTATTATCATATTCCCTTAAGAGCATACATACTAACTTCACCATTTTCATCAATAGACTGACCAGTGACATGTCAGATTTTTAGTTTAAGATTTTCTTTTTTATCTGTTAATTGCTTTTTAAATTTTCATTTTTTTCTAATAATTGTTTATTTCTCTCTTAGAGTATATTTATTGTATTTATCATGATTTTTTTATTATTATTATTCTTTTAATATACTTATATCTTTTTTATAAGGGCATATTAAGTATATAAATTATTTTAGTACTTTTTTACTTTAAAACTAACATTATTTGTCAAAAAATTAAACTTATTATACTTAATGATTTTATTTGTTGTCAGTATAGAATGATCTTAGATAAGTAATATCTTTGTATTCATTTTTCACAAATAGGTAAATATTATTATAAAGGTATTCTTGTCTTTTATAGTTCAAAGAAGGTGGTGTTAATATTAAAATAGATAAAACTCTAATTTCTTCAAAAATATCTGTTTTCCTGGTTTTCAATAAATTGAATTTAGTAAAAAATCTATTAGCAATTTCCTGAACTTTGACTATGCCAAAATTAGATGCTTCAAAAAATAAATGTTGATATTTCTAGATGCTTAGTAATTTTTTAAAATAAATTCCTAAAATTGCTTTAATATCTAAGTATTGAAAGCCTTTTCCACCTTCATAACATTGAGTTTTATTTAATCCTGTCAGACTAGATCTTTTCATCACATCAACCACATGATTCAGACAATCTATTCTTATTTTCCTATAAAGCTTTTTAATCATTATAAAATTACCATCATATTTGAATTTAGTATGTTCAGAAATCATAAAATTCAATTCAATACTTTCATAATAACCACAAATTACTAAATATAGGTAAAACTAAATTGTTGCATTATTTTTATTCTGTCTATTAGTATTATTACAAGTAGTGTTGGCATTGAACTTATTCTAATACATTCAATTAGACGATTTAGACAATTAGACAATTAGATATAGTTCAATTGTATTCAATTGTCTAATTGTCTAATTGAATGTTGTTGGAATTGGACTATGTTCAATTAATCAATTAATCAATTAGACTCAACAATTGAACTTAGTTCAATTAAGTAACCAATTAAATTAATTTATTTTTTTTTCTTTTAGATTAGTATTTTTTTTTCAATTAGAGTGTTTTTAAAAATGATTCTTTTTATTTATTAATTCTTTTTACATCTAACACAAATAAAAAATAATAATTTAATATTTTTTAATTCACTAAAAACTAAGAAAAGCTTACTTATCTGAAGAGAACAAAAGATCCGTTCCTAAAAAAAGAAGAAAGTGAGTTAGTAAAAAAGAAGAAATATTTATAAGAATCCCTTAAAGAACAAAAGACATATCTTA
>CAJVPP010002172.1:0-15999 GCA_910592005.1 Funneliformis mosseae
AATACATTTTAATCTAATAATATCAAAAACTAAAATGCAATAAAAATCTCAATTTTGCTAAAAAATTCCTGGAACCTAATTTTCCTAGCAATCAACTCATATAAGAGTCAGGTGAAAAAGTAGAGGAAGAGAAAGAATATTTAGAAAGTCCAATTAAAATCAAAATTACTGTGAAAGATGATTTTTCTTCTAATTTTCTTAAACTATTAGAATGCGTACTAATTGATATTCAAGTGTATTTTAAAAAATATTTTCCTAAGGCTGAAGTAAAAAAGGAAGATTTGCTCAAATTCTTCTTAAAAAAGTGTGATTTTGGTGCTAAAGCAGATATACCATATGATAAAATATGAAGAATCTATTCAGAAGCGAAAAAAGACTCTTTTCTATCAACTGTAAGAAAAATATGTAAAGTAGCTAATTATTGTATTATAAATGCATTATATTATCAGGAGCTTATGATAAAGCTAAGTGTAATCAATGATTATAGAGAAATTGCTTCTATCTCTTATGTATCTTTATTTGACTCACATTATCATGCAAATAAAATGAAAGTATGAAACTTTTTCAGTGTATATGCTGTTAAATGAGATATGGTATTTAATACAAGAGTTTTGAAGATTTAGAAAAGGGAAATATCTTAGTGCTTATGTTTTTCTACCTAAAAAGAGAATTGAATCAAGAAGACCTGTAATGGGATTGGATTTCATCTCATTATATTCTAGTCTCATTATGGCTTATAATTTCTCTCCAGATAAAATAATACTAATACATAGAGAGACTGATATTGCAGAAAATAATGAAAATATTTTACATAAGATTGAGTTTCCATTTGAAAAGAAAGGCTTATATTCTATTATATTAGAAAATTTATTTAACAAGAGAGTAAAGCTTAAAGCATATCTTATCACACTAGGAAAGAAAAAGCTACAATTTGAAAAGATAATAAGTTTAGTTAAAAAGAGGCAAAAGGATTTTAGAAAGCTTAAATTCAGAATATTCATTTATATGCTTTGATTATAATTATTCTAATTTAAAGTAAAGAACTCTGAAGGTATACATGAATACTTTTTATGGGAAAGCTAGAAACTCTAAATCTCCTATTTATCTTTGTGAATTAGCTGGTAGAACTATTTTAATGGGAAAATATAACCTTAATCTTGTCACAAAATTTGTAATAAAGAAAGGGTTTAGGATAAAATACAATGATACCAATTTTTTGTATTTTACTTGCCCAGAAAATTATTATGATGAAGTCTTTTTCAGGAAAGAACTTTCTAAGGAAATGTATTAGACTGAAATGGTCAAAATTACTATGGATGTGATGAAAAAATTACGTGATCAAATAAATGTCTATCTTAGGATAAAAAATGTGACCTCTTATCTAAAGATGATATACAAAGAGATATTATTTCCCATCTGCTTTACTGGCAAAAAGAAGTACTTTAGAATTGGGTATGAAGATGAAGTAAACTTTAGACCAGATGATCTCTTTATAAAAGGAATTGATACTGTAAAGTAAGAGAATTTTGAGCTCTTCAGGTTTATCAGAGAAAAAATTATGTGAGAGGTTATGGATATCAATAACACATGTTTTTAATGAAGCAATTGGCCAGTCATAATGAAGTCATATAGATGACGCAGTATGATGATCTTTTAATCTAGAATTCTGAAAATACTGAGAATTCTGCAAATTCTAAAAATATAGAGGATTTATGTAGTTTTGAAGACCTTTCAAATACTGATAATAATCATAATTTTACGAATTAAATAAAGTCTAAGAATATTTAGTGCTATACGTATTTTTAATATTCTAAATTTTATTGTTATTTTTATTATATTTTATACTTTTGTTATTTTACATATTTTTAATATATTTATTTTACTTATATTTTATTTTGCTAAATTAGTTAATTTATAATATAATAATTAGTTAGCCATAACAAAAGAAATTTTGTATAAATAGATAGACTTTTTGCTTATGTTGTAAATTAACTCTTTTGCAAGTTTATAAGTATAAGTTTTAGTATTAATAAAGAAATCAATTAAAACTTATATCTTTCTGCCTCTTTGTATTTTCATATAGTCTGACATAATCCCTATACATTATTTGTAATTGAGTTTGTCATCTGAATTCTTTAATTAAAAATTGTTCATAATTTCATCTTTCAAGTCTTCATACTTGATAGATTTGTTTAAGTCTAACGTGTAAATTTGATAAAATTAAAAATTAGATGGATCCTAACGTCTTGATCACAGTAAACTGTAGTTAGAAATTTTGAGTAAAGACTTGATAACATGATCACTTTGAGTTAAAGAATTCCATGGTAACAATGTTCAATTCAAAAAATTGTTGAAGATGTTTTCTGAGATGCTAGATTTAGACAGTGGAATTTTAACCAGTTTGTTATAATGTTCAAATAGAAGGTTAAAGAAGGTCTTGCATGTAACAAAATCTTTATGAAATAGATAAAAAAAGAATAGCAAGTAAAAAAAAATATATAAAGATCTCTGACTTTAGCGAGTACTTTAGTTATATTATAGTGAACAATAGTTCCTGTTATAAAGAAGATGACATAAAATTAATAAGAAAAGGCAATTATATAAAGTTCGTAAATATTGCGAAAGAGTTTAATATAGAGATAGATATTAACTACTATTTAAAATAAATGGTAGAAATGTGTGCACACTTCATTAACAAAGATGATGGATTTTAACTATTACCATTGGATAAAATAATGCATATTAAGAATTCAGATAAAAGGAAAAAGGAGATTGATGATTATTCTCAGAGAAAGACAAAAAACTGGCTTAAAAAATATATAAAAGGTTTACAATAAACTTTCTAGGTATTTTGATAATTCATCTGAAGCAGATATATTAAGTATTCTAGTGAGGTATGATAATTTCAGCTAAGTATTTAGTCATAAGATACTTCGTATAATATTATTTATATATTTTTTCTCATGCAATAATATCGGCTAACTTCAATTTCTATCTTCAAACTTCTAGATTCTGATTATATAGTCTAGCCTCAGATATATCTGAAGATGATCATTAGTATTTTTTACATATAATAATTTGGTAAAACTGTATTCTTAGGATATGATCAGTCAAAAAATCTGCATATTTAAAGATAAGCTTTATTGATATAATGGCTGAACTACATAACTAAGTTTTCTAATACATAGGTTTTAAATCCAATGAAATCTATCTTCTAATCACAGAAAAGAATAGGCAGGGTCTCTTATGAGACCATATCAGAACAGGAGGAGATAGGAGATATTGTAATAGATAACTATCAATTTTTATTATAATATGGGCATAATGGTAAGAGAGGTAATTGAATTTATATTGGTTGATTATTAGCGTATACAGTATCTCAAGTAGAAAAAATCTTAATAAACACATCTAAAGATTTATTAAATAATATTAGCCTTTATTGAAAAAAAATTCGAAAAAGTTCTACTTGTACTAATACTTATATGGTAGTCAATTAGGATTGAAAATAATAATGATTTGATCTGAACGAGAGATGCTTTGCATAGGCCCTATTTATATAATTTCTGTAGGTAAAAAATTAGTTACTTTTTTTTCATATTCTATAGTTTTTTTCTGATCAATATCCATATAATTGCAATTAGTAATAAAGTAAGTATAGAATATATTATTATCAGCAATATCAAGGAGCTTGTGATGATAGGAATAGTTGTTGATAAAGATACTACTTCTACATCACCTATAGAAATTATTTTAGATGAAGGATTAAGAGTGAAAAAGGTCCCTTCAGGACTAAGTTGTGATAATTCATTTATAGGCGAGGGTGGAGAATCTACTTTATTATTTTTCTTTGATATTAACTGATTTCTAAGAGACCTATTTTTACCTATTAATTTTAATTACCTGAAGACAGAATATCTATTTTCCATTTATATATATTATTTAATAACTTTATCTCTTTTTTCATACATTTTATTGTATGTTCTTTTGAATTAAGACCCTCATTTGCTCATTTCAATTTAAACTTGAGAGAATCATTTTCTTTAGAATCAGATAAATTTATTTAGACCAGTTTTTTTAGAAGTCATTCTACTACATTCAAATCATAGAGCACCTGTTCTAGTTTCAAGTCATTCAATTTACCTTTCAATTTACGTACTTTAGCTTTAAGAGAGAGAATCTTGACCTTGTTAGCAGATGAAGCTTTCTAAGCCAATATTACCTTTCTCTTTAGTATTTTAATATTTGATTTGAGCAATTTGATTTCAGTAGTATATTTGACTTTAAGCTCATGTTGACTCTTAGAATGAGACTTTCATTCAGAAATAAGTTGAAATCTAATTTTAGTAGTTGATACATTTAACTGGTTAATTTTATTTCCAATATCACTATAGTTTTGCTGATACTCCTTTTCCTACTTATTATATTTATCTATTAGCTTTTTACTGAAATTATTAATCTCAGAATTAAATTCAGTAACAGATTTTAATTTTTTTTTGAGCTTTACTCATATGAATTACCCAGCTAATGATTAGGTTTTTTATAAAAACCACCTTCTCTATCTTTTATATTATTTAATGTATGCATATTGGATATAATATTAGTATAGTTATATAAAAAAAAATGCATAAATAAATTTCTAAGATAATAGATATAATCTGTTTATTTAGAATAATACATTCTTTCTAAATATCCTATTTATTCTATACATCTGAAATATTTCTTCCTATATATTTTGTATATTTTATATATTCAGAATAATACATTCTTTCTATATATCCTATTTAATATATTATTTCAGAATATTATATTAGATATAAAAAAATATTACTACTATACTTAGGCAATGCATATGATGTAATATTCCTTATTTTTTATCAGCTGATTATGATCATATTATGTAATATGCTGAAAAAAAGCCTAGAAATAATGTTTTAAAAGATTAACAGATAAATATTACACATCACAAAAACATATTTATTAGATCTGAAGAGGTAAAGAAAAAAAATAGGGTTGCGTGAAATTAACCAATTCATGTTAATAACTGATGTTTCGCTTTCTAATATAAATATTATGGGCAGGCAGATTAAGCCAGAGATCTAAGACCAAGTTATTTCTCTATTTATAGAATTGGAAAAACAAATATATAATGCTAAGATAGAGCCTAGTAAATCTATTGATTCAGTTTCAGAAGAAGGTAAAAAGGCGAAAAAGACTAGAAGGAAGAAATCAAAATCCAAATTTGCATTATTAGAGCTAATTTCATCTCCTATTTAGACTTAACCAATTTTCACATCGCATGAGAAGATAGTTGAAAAAACATAAAAAATATATTGAATATAAAGAATATATTAGAAAAATAACTTGTTTATTCTTTAAAAAGTTTATTATATTATATCTGTAATCTTTCATAATACTCATTGATTTCTGCATTATACTTAAGAGTGCTATATAGCATTTTTTCAAGTTTCTTATAACTCATGTGTTTTTTTTAATATGCCAATATCACTTACATCTTACGAGTCCTGATAAATTTTGTCCAGAGCTGAGGAATTGTTACATTTGAAAGTAATATTTGTATAATTTATCTTAAGCTTATTCTTGATCTTATGCATGATCACTGGGATAATATAATCCTTACCATTATGAGAAATCTTTAACTCATCTTTATTTTAATCAATTGCGTATTTATATTTCTTAAGAAGAAAATTTAAAAATATCAGCATTGGCTTAGAGTATTTTACGGCTATAAAATCTTTATATATAGTAAATCCAGGAGCTAAAGTTATCAGTAAATTATGAACAGCTCTAACCAATTTAACTAGTATAGTAGCGATACCATTTAGGTTATACTTTATGGATTTATTAATATTAGCCCTATGCATAATACAATATCCTTTATTATGATAACGATTTCAGAGCAAGAGTTCAATGCTATAGTCAGAATTTTTAGATAACTAATCTTGCATTTTATAGACATAATGCTTATAGATAATTCTTCCTTTTAAACAAAATCTATCTTTATAGGATCATCAATAGACTTATCATCTGAATCTTGAGTTGAGATAGGCTCAGGTTTATATTTTTTAATCTGCTAAATTATGTATAAAAGAAAATTCTCAAATTCATTTTGAATAATTTTATGAATAATTTCTTTTAAAGATACTTGTTTACTTTAGTTATTTGGGATCTTTGTAATAGAAAGGGAGGAAACTCCAAAAAAATTAAAATTTTAGTTTATAAGTCAAAAATATTCTAAATACTATAATTTGTTCAGATTATTATTAACTTATTTTTTATTTTTTTTTGAGTTTCCTCCCTTTCTATTGCAAAGGCCTCATTTTTCTTCCTCTGTTCTGATAATACATTATAAATAGAAGATGAATTATTATTCTATTCTATCTTATACAAAGTGTCTTTTAGCTGAACAGAAGCTTTAAAGCTTGAAGATTTATTGGAATATTTACTCTATTTAGCACATTCGTTACACTTCACTTTTTTTTTACGATTTATGTAAATATTCATATTATATTTTCTGGAGTTTGAACTGGTTGATGAACTATCAGAGTTATAATTATTGTCCTTAGATTTTGATGTATTATCATCAGAAAAAATAGATCAGACTATTCATGTGTTGTAGTTATATAAACTTATCCACTTTTGGATTTAGAACCTTTGGTAAGTTTAGCTAGAAAGTCTTCAATTTATACTAACCTTTTTTCTAATCTCCTATTAATTGAAGATTCTAAGCGTTAATGCTAAGATGATTTGATGCCTTTGGTATCTTTTTTGGTAAGTTTGACTAATAAGTTTTGATTTGCTCTAATCTTTTATTCACACCATCATTACTAAGAATATTGGGCTTTAAAAACTCAATATCTCTAGTATCTTCCTTAGAAAGTTTGGCAAAATGCATTTTAACAATATCCAATCTTTTTATTAATTCATCAGTAATATATTTATCTAAATACGAAGCATTTTTTGGTACATCAAGTAATATTCTCAAATGTTCTGCAAGTATATGCATTCTGTCTAAGGTATCATTATTTTGGGATTATGCTTACGCTTGAGTTAGTTGGGCTTCAAGAAAGGCTATTTTTACATTCAACTTATCAATTTCAGTTAAGGAGTTATTCTGATAATTCTGACCCATATTTAAATTAGAAATACGCTCCAACTACATATTTTTTAATTCAGTAAAAAATGCATCAATACCTTCTGGATTTGTAATTCTCATCTATGTAAATAGATCATCTGATAAGTGACTTTTAAGAAATCCTAAAATTCATACATCATTATCTGTTATATCTAATAATAATCAAATCCTGATTTCATATGTATTTGAATTATCTGTAAGTAAAAATCTTTTTGAGTTAATCTCAGAATAGCCACTTGTTGGTTACTTACTATTTCATGCTGATATTTTGCATTCATCTATACTCATAGAGTAGCTGATGAATTTATAGCAGGGTTTTCAGCTGTATAGTGATTATTATTCAGAACTGGTATATATTTTCTTCACAACTTTGATTTTAAAAGACCAAATTTAATCGCATCATTAAAGTCCCTAGCATTGACATTTTCAAGTGCTATCATATTTAGCTTTAAATGTAAAATAAAATTTCAGATTTTATCTAAGTAATTGTTAGGGGTTCCTGCCTAGTATATTAATCATATTTTACAAAAATAATTGCTATTGTATTATATAATAGTTGTCTTTTAGTTTCTG
The DNA here is from genome assembly GCA_910592005.1 of Funneliformis mosseae. Classification (NCBI taxonomy): domain Eukaryota; kingdom Fungi; phylum Glomeromycota; class Glomeromycetes; order Glomerales; family Glomeraceae; genus Funneliformis; species Funneliformis mosseae. Next base: position 7,727 of record CAJVPP010002172.1, read on the forward strand.
TCATATTTCCTAGAGGATTATTAATTTGTAAATTTAAAATAATTTGCCTTAAATTTATTTTCTTAGCCTTTTATCTTTGATATCAATTATATAGTCAATCTTGATTATTTTCTAACAATCCTATATCATTTCTACATTGACGATAATATCTTTTTAAATTTTGAGCCTGTTGAGTATATGCAGTATATTTTCTTTTCTATCAATATTTTTCATAAATATTTTCACATACCGTATCTCTAAGATTAATGATTTTATCATCTTTTTATTGTCAGATTTGTCTTTCATCACTCTATGCTTACTCTATCATCTGTATACTTTGAAGACAATCATTTCTAAAATTTGTCATATCATTCATAATTCTATTGATCTGCCTATGGGATGCATTAAGTAAACCTTGTAAGTTTGCATTATCCTAAACATACTTTTGATTATGCTCTTGAATAATTGTTATTGAGATCTGTATTCTATTCAATGTATTTCTTGAGTCAAATGATGTATTGCCATTGATATATTCTTTAATCTAATCTAAAGCTGTACTAATATTTTTTAAGATATTTGGTAGTACTATATTTTCTTGATATTCTCCTTCAGAAGATTTATTACTGTTATTTTGAAAAAGTGATATCTTGAGAATTTAGCTTTTGAGCTTTTCTACTATATCTTCTAACAGAATGATTTGATTATTTTGAGCGATTAATACCTCATCCTTTAGCTCTAAATGAACTGATATTTTTTAAGATTATGTAGGGTAGAGTAGTATTCTGCTTTTAATCTATTTAACTCATCCTCTCATGAAATAAGATTTTTTTCAAGATATTTGATATATAGTTCATATTGCTCTATATAGTTTGTGAGCTTATAAATCTTTTCTTTATTTTTAATAGTAATAGTTTCCTCTTTAGTCAACTTTATTCGCAATTCTAAATTATTGTCTAATAAATTGAAATATTCCTGCTCAGCTCTTATTGATTCCTATTATTCTAATAGATTCTGATAAGGTTCAAAATGTGGATGTGTCTTCAGCTTTGCGTAAAATTTATTATCAACTTATTAGTTATCAGCAAAATGTGAAAAAATTACACAAAGCCTCTCAAAAAGCTGGATATGATTTTTCTCTTGATGAGATGCGTGATTAGCTTGAGAAATAGGTTATATATTAGATACATATGCCTTATTCTAGATATATTTCTCGAGCAAGTTTTTGCTCTATTACTACTCTCAATAAAGTTTACCAGGCAGATATTCTCTATATGCCTTATGATAAAGTAGGTCAAATTACCTATCTTTTTTGTTTTAATGTAGTAGACGTGGCTTTGAGATATAAAGTATCTATCCCTATTGGTGCATATAGTGTTAAAGATAAGCAAGGAATCTTAACTTCAAAGACTATTATTCAAGCTCTTGAGAAAATCTATAATGATCTTGAGTAACCTTTTATTTGGCCAGAAACATTTTTAACAGATAAGGGTCCTGGATCAGAGGCGATTGTAAAAAATTAATGAGAAAACATGACGTAAAAATTCAAAAGGCTAAGTCTAAGTATATTATAGGTATAGTTAAAAGTTATAATAAAATCCTGGCTAAAAGATTATTTCGTATACAGGATATATATGACTTATTAACATTGCATTTATCTGAAAAATTTTGGGCTTAGGTAAAGAATCTGCCTATAATTGTAAAAGAGATTAATAATTTTATAATCTATCTTATAGATCTATCTCCAGCTATAGTAATAAAAAAGAAGCAGGTCATTTCTCAGTTTCTAAAACTCGAGAAGAGCTTATGAGTTATGATGAATTGTGATTAAATTATGATGTTTTAATAAATATTTGCTTGAATTTGATGAGTTAGAAGGAGATAGTAAATGACATGCAACTGATAAAAATTGGTCTCCACAAGTTTACCAGATTAAAAACTTACTAGTACAAAAAAATCAACCAGTTTTTTATTGGCTTATATATAATAAAGGTAATAGTTTTGAATGATCATTTGTACATGAAGAATTACTAATAATTTCTTATACTGAATTACTACCCCAGTGGATGTTAATAAATTAAGAAAGTTATCAGCTTTATATATTTAATCATCTGTAAGTGATATGTTAAGAAGTTCTTGAATAATCCTTTTGTATTCTCTTTAGATATTTCACATTTTCTTCCTAAGATATTTTATAATAAAGGCTATATAATTTCTCTAGTTTAGTACGCAGTTCTCCTTGATACTATATTTGAACTTTTTTTATTCTTATATTATATGATATTTCATCTGAAATCAGTTTTCTTGCAATATATTTAGCATATTCATCAGGATTTTCTGCCAATTGCATTTTTTTTACATAGTTAAGATAATCTTTAATAAATTTACTATTTTCTTTAAAATTCTGGAATATTGTTATTTCTAGTACTTCTAGCAATGCTTTCTCCACTTTTTTTGCTGACCCTTCTAGCATCATTTGAGATAAAGATTCTATTCTTTTATAATATTAGATGTCATCTCATTTTAATAATCTCAAAAAATATTTAATTTGTAAAATAATAGAAAGGCATGGCATTTTTATTCTTGTTTATTGAAACTGGCAAAAATTGATGAACCTGTCAAATATGACATATATGCTAAATCTGCTAAATCTGCTATATCTGCCAAATAGGATACATATAATATTTATTATATTTCTATTATTTATATTACTATTATCATTTATATCATATCTAATATAATTAGCATATTTGTTAGTTCTGTTATTATTGTCAGTAGTATCATATTTACCATAGATTTTCTTAATTATAATTTTTCTATATAAAGGGCATGAAAATACCTTGGAAAAAGGACAGATTCTAATGAGATTCTAACAAATTCTCAATATTATATTTAATATACACTTAATAACAATAATAAACACTCTTAACATTTTGCAAATAATAAACTTATAATTTATTTTTTGTTAACTAAATAAACTCTCTAATAAATAGTGTGTCAAATTGATTGGATTTATGTCATAGCTATTGTCTCTTTGACTTCAAATCATAGTTAACTTATTCAATGAAAAGAGTAACATTGACACTATACACCTATATTGATAGTCATATATGTAAAAAAAAATATTATCAGAAAAGAAGGATGCCATATTTATTAGAAAAGATGAACTTGTATTTCTTGTGGTAAATGTAGTATACCAACAGCTTCTTCTTATAGAATGTATACGAAATATACTGAAAAGTATTACAATAAAGCTAATTATCATAAAAACAAACTTTAGGATAAAAATATGATCAAGCATTCTGGGTAATCCAAAAATATGTTTGAGATTGACTATATAAACCTGATGGTCCAATAATAAAAAAAGCTGAAGCAAGATTCTATATTATAGCTTCTAGACAATAGAAGTCTTTTTTAAGAGTAAAAGATTTTTTCCAATACTGTCTTCGTCTATCTACCCCCCTGTCTGACAATTCACTAAACACAGATATGGGTTTAGGTCTATTTGGCTAATCGGGTAATAAGCAAACTGGCTAAAGAAATCTCAGCCAAAGGTACTTAGAACAAAAGATCAGATTAAGAGAAGTAGATGCATATTAAGAATATATTAGATTACATTTTTTTATACAATTTGCTTATCGCTCCATTTCATTCTGCATACAGTAAGCTTATTTGCTTTCAAATTCCTATATTAAATAAAATAACAAATTAGTATTTATATAATTTTAAAGAATTTAGCTAAGCAAGATTACAAATTAGTATTTCTGAGATTGCAGAGTCTCCAGCTAGGTAAGAAAGTAAAAAAATAATTTTAATAAGCTAGAGGTGCGAAAAATAAAAAAGAATACAAAGTAATATAGTAAGAAGGTACTATAGAAAGTATACACCTTTAGTGGAAAAGTCTCTTGTTCTGCCTTATTTTTTTATTGAATCTCTTCTATGCATTTCAGGTGATTGATATTACATTATGCTACAATTACAAATTTGAATTTATTGTCTGAAGTGAAGCAAGTAAGATAATATTCTGTTCTATTTTTATACTATTTATCATATAATCTGTAATTCTCATATTTTCTATCGCAAATAGGATACAGTGAGCTTCACGACTGAGGTAATACAAATTATAATTATCAATCCCTTTGAAATTATTTCAGAATCTCAAGTATGTGAAATGCTTTAACATTAGATTTGATAATTAACTCTGAATCAGATTTGACTTCAAAGATAATAGACTTGAAATCAGAGGCTTGAGGTTTTTCTGATATACTTATTACAGCTTCTGATAATTGTTATAACTCATTTTTAGTTTCTTTTTTATATTTTTTGTATAAGTTGAAATGAATTTTATCTGTCAAAATGCTTGGTAATCCACTTAATTTGACATACTAATTCAGATATTCAGAAATTAATACTTTATTAGACTTGATTATATTGTCTTTTTATATGATTGCAAATCAATTTAAATTATAATAAGCATACTTGACATAAATTAGCCTTGTAAAATAAAATGTGAGCAAATATAGTATTGTAGAATAATGAGACTATGCAATTATCTCAATTTCACGCTGTTCACATTTAATAAAATAAGATCTGGCTTTATATCTATCTTCTATTTCTTTATCATTATGATTTAATTTGCATAATGAATAGATGGTCTCTTTCGAGACTCACATAATGTCTCATCAGTAATTCATAATAATCAAAATTTTTACTACTACATTCTCTATATAGATTAGGATATTGATCCAATATCTTGTTGTAAAAATAGAACCAATCATAAATTTGATTTAGATTGGATCGCAGATAATACATTTATTGATATACTTACCTCAGCTTTTGAAGGAATATATGCATTAGTCAGATTAATTTTTAAAATCATATAACTTTAATCATAAAGAATCTTCATAGTTTTATTGTGTGAATTTGTCGCTGAATTCACATGATCTATAATATTTTATATTTATAGATAATTGAGACTCGAAATAGTATCTGCGTTATAAGAGACCTGTTTAATTTTTTCTAGTCTCAATGTATTGAATAATTTATATAATTTTCTAGCTCTAAAGATTTTTTAATACAAATTCATATTTATTATATCAGATAAAAGCTATTTGATTTCTTGATATACTATAAATATTGCAGCTTTTTTCTTAACTCCATCAGCAACAATATTATTAATTCTTTTATCATATTTTTCTATAAAGTAATACCAATACAAAATTGCTTCTTGACTAAGCTTATTAGCTTTCCTGAACATGCAAACTATATTTTGTATGATATCTGAAGATAGATCCTGTTCTTCTGAAGTTTGATCTAACGTAGATATATGTGCAAGTAACGATAACTGTTACTTTAACTTCTGTTCTACAATTATATTTTTATCTAACTTAGCAATAACTTCATTATGTAAATCAGATTTAAGTTTCTCTATATTACATAATTCTGATTGTGAAGAATCTTCAGTTTTCAAGATTACATGCTAATTTAAATGCATTAACTTGCGGTTACTTTGATAAAACGTAAGATGCTGATTTTATGTTCTCAGAACTAACCTCATAAGATTGGATAAGTCTTGCTCATCTTACTCTGAAGTTAACATATCTGTGATCTCAGAAATTTTAGTATATTTTAAGAAATTACGAGTGCCTCTTAATCTCTTTACTTCTTTTCTCTCTAATTTTATTGCTAATGCTTTTCTTATATATCTCATCCAAGAAATCAACCATTTTCTTATCGTTACTATTAAGGGCACTAGATACTCATCCTACTTTATTACTGAGTTAGTCTATCACAGAATTGAATATATTAACAGTTAGTATTATTACTACTAGCATCGCTTCTTTACTGTTTTGTATCTAGCAAAATGATAATGCTATTCTGAATCCTGTTCTAATAATGTAAGTCTAGCCTCAAGCTCTCTAACTCTAAACTTAAGTTTAGCATTCTTAGAATTATACCTTGTATTCTTTTCAATAATTTGCTTCAGCCTTGCATTCTTAACCTCAACCTCAGCAAATATTAGTAACTTTTCTCTAAGTTTAGAAATTTCAGCATTCTCCTTTATTAGCTTTGCAAACTCAACTAGAAGCTTAGTATTTAATTCTCTCAATAAATTAATGGATTATATGTTCAATGATAATTTTTATATAAGATGGAATAATTCAAAAGTTCATTAGTATAGATAAAAAAAATGAGGTAATATTCTCATCAGAATTACTGATTTATTAATGTAAAAAATACATATGTTTTACAAAGCAAATAGAATTTCTATACTAATGCTTACTAATATTTGCTATCTATATACTAACACATCTTAATATTAACTCTAATTTGTTCTCAATATCGATATTTTAGATAGAATAAAATGGTCGTCAGTTATGCATAAAATATGCAGGATCAGAAATTAACAGTATTTACTTTAGTAAACTTACTGAAAGTCTGTCTAATAAGATCCTGAAGTGAAGTTGCTTCTTTGCAAATATATATAAATATCACAATATTAGTAATTACTAGATGAACATTCGATTGAGTGATGTAATAGTTATTACATATAACTAAAAATTGTATAATTGTTATTACTAATTCAGATTGAATGATATAATAATTATTATTTATATTTATACATTGTATTGTATAAACATTTATTCTAAAATTCTAAATGTAAAAATCATATGACAATCATAGTATCTTAATAAAGACATTTACGGTAGATGAGGTAAAGTTTTGAGAGTTTGTATTTACAAAATTTTTAAATAAAAAATTATTTGCTTTCTATTGTAGTTATCAATCATCAGAAATATCACATCAGTTAATAATCATTAGTAAAATTAGTTTATGTAACTTTAGATGTAATGTCAATGTTTAAGCTATTTTAATTATACATTAAAAAAAAATGAACAAAAAAATCTCTGTTAATTCTTTATGCACTGTCTTACATTTTACTATAAATTTTATAGTATTCTAATATATAAATAAAAAAATATTATTTACAAATTTTGCTTATATTTTTACATAAATGTCTCTGATTGAACTGTTAAACACACTCAAAAGTTTGTAAATATCATCCAAGTATATGTTTTTGTGGCTATTTTTTATATTAAATAAAAAAAATTAGTACTTTAACTGACGGTCAACGTTAAAATTGCAAAATTTTGTTTTTATATATAATATATAATAACAATAAAGTATATTTAATTAATTTATTAAAAACTTTTTTACAATTATTATATAGTAGTAAAAAGCAATTTTTTTGGCTTAATTATGCTTTATTAACACAATAATTTTACCAACTATAGACCCTTTTTTTATCCTATTCAGCTCCAAGTAATTGAAGAATTTCGTCATACACATAGCTTAGAATTTTCTCATAAGATAATAAATATTCAAATACTTTTCTTCATTTTTAGATACCTGAACTTGTGACTAAAAATGTAGATGTGTAAACAAATTAGGTAAGTTTTACGATTATAATATAATCCTACGCATATTGTGTATATCTCCAGTTGATTATTATCTGGAGATATTTTTTATGCCTTCATTTTTGCTTTTTCTCCTTTTCAGTTCTCTTTTTATTAGTATAGTCTTTGTGTTTTATTTGAAGCACTCCTAATACATGTCTTCTTTATGTATTTTAAGGTTTACTTTTATCACATCTTGTTTATAAATAACCTGCATTCGTTCTAAGTCATTTTTATAATATATCATTAATTTTTCATAGCCTTTTCGATATATTTCAGGTGGTTCAAAATCTTTAAAAATCTCATGTAATAATAGATTTATCATATCAAAAATCGTAACTAAGTCTTCTATTAACTCCTATAATACCTTCCTTCTAAAATCAATGGCTTGTTCACTCTGAGAAATTGAAGTATCTTCAAGATTTTCACTTAAAGCAGATTAATTCTCTCCTTTTCAGCTTGTGATACTTTAATATTTGCTTTTAATTTCGTTTTATTAATAACATTTCTAGTGATATTTTGTTTATAAAATGAACTTCAAAGGTTCCAAGTACCTTATCAAAACTAAAACAAACAGGTTTTTAATTTTTTTCATTATTGATTTTTTTTGGTATTCTAAATATACTGACATATTGCAAGATTTCATTTAATTTTGGATATTTAATTAAGATACTAAGGTGTTAAGAAATTGCTACTGCATAATTTGATTTGCTTGCACTTGAAAAAAAGGAAGAAGCTGCGATAAGAGTATCTTATTGTAAATTATACAGAGGGTGGACAAAAGTATCCGCACACCCTCCATAACGTGAATTAATGCTAGTAAAGTCATATGAGCGCAAT
>CAJVPP010002173.1:0-15997 GCA_910592005.1 Funneliformis mosseae
ACTCTCAAAGTATCTCACAACTGGCCAGGTATTCCTAAGACACCAGAAGCATGTATAAATAGATACAATGCAACCAGATAAAAAGACATTTACTAAGCAAACCAAATGAGAATTATAACCACGATTCGTCCAAGACTACTGCAGTGAGGCTGCCTAACAGCGAAACGATTCATCTCTTATACATGACTATTGTAGTGAGACCCTTACTTACGTTTATTTTTGTTGTTCTTATTTTTCGAGAACAATTTTTTCGTTCGTTTTTGTCCCGTTTTTTTTTTTTTTTTTTTTTTTGACAATCTTTCAATTCTGTTGAGGTTTGTTCGTGAATAGGAATATGTGCGTTTGAGAATTTAATTTTCTTTGTATTATGTTCTTCGTTATTGAATATGTCTCGGTATTGGTTAAAGTTCATGATTGAAGAAGAAAAATTTATTTTTTTAATGCGCCTATTTATACAATTAAACATATGCCGGATACAAAATCAACCAATCAAAAATCACGCGTGCATACAACCGGATATCGTCACGCGACTACCTTGCATAGAGTTTATAGTCCTTCGTTACACTCCGGACTAATAAATTGATATTTATAAAATTTTGTATAAAAGACAAACCTTTAATAAATTTAATACATTAAGCTAGAATTCAATTAATGGTAGTAGGATTAATAATATATAGATAGTGTTACATAATTGAAATTTCTTTAAACTTAATAAACTTTTATTGTTGGAAATAAATCATATTAGAAGCCAAGCATATTAATTTTTTTTTTTCCTTTCTAAATCTATTGGAATATAAATTACGTTCTATATACGTTACCAAATCTATGCTCTTTTAGATAATCTCCACCACATTCTTGATATTCTTGACGGGTTACTGCATATTTATAAAAATCCTCTGTATTAGCCCACAATGCGGCACCGCGCCATGCATCAAGTACTGGATCTTTAGCATGAACTATTTTTAAAGATGCGTCTGAAGGCAATATAGATTTAAGTGAAACCTCTAATCGAGGTAAAAGTCCTGGTGTTTGCGTATGGCCACCTGTAACGAATACAGACTAACAACATATTGTAATAAATAAGGAATATATATTAGTATGAAAGGAATTTCACTAAAAATAAAAAGTCATCTTTAAGCTACTTTCTTACCTTAACCATCTGTCGGCGGTCGTCAGGGTCAAACCTGTTAACAATGTCTCCAATAGTTTCAACCACACCGGCCTGATCTAATCCAACTATACTAGGTTGAAACAATGCCTCGGGTACTCTTATTCTCTCTATATTAACATGTAACTGATGCATTTGTCCAAAATTTTCTGGGTCATATGGAGGAGAAATTCCTCGTGTCAACATATAAACGAGGGAATTTTGCTGTGAATTTTTTGCATCAAATGTATGCTCCGGTAAAAACGCGGGATCGTATTGAAGGAGTTTGCCTTCATACTCTCTTAATTGCGTTAATTCCTCCTCTTCTTCCCACGCATCTTCCTCTTTGCTCTATTATAAGAGGGCGGCGGGGATTCAACATTTAGTTATATAAATGAAATTTAAACCGAATTTCAAGCAGAGACACTTACAATTTCCTTGTAAATAGACCAATCATTATCATCCATTCCAAAAGTGTCCTCTAATATTACGTAGAACGTTAGATTAAACGTTATTTTAATCACATTGAAAAAGATTATAAGGTTAATCAGACATTACCATCTTGTCCTCGTCTTCGCCTTTTTTGCTGTGGTGCATCACTTGCCAAGTTAGCTATTGATTTCATTCGCAGTTGTGAGGCGTGACTCCTACGATCCAAGAGTTGTTCTTTTTTCCTTTTCAAGCTTTTTACTTTGTCTAATTGGCCCTAGAAAGGAATTGAAATTGAACTAATTGAATTAATCCTCTAAATAACAATCATCAATCATTATAAACCTGGTTTGTCACACTTACCTCATAACTACTCTTTAGTTCATTTAACCATCCTTCAAAATCATTTATTCGTCTCTGTTCCTCTGCGCGCTCTTCCTCTTCCTAATTAAAGGGTAGGTATTAGACATAAAATTCACAAGCATATTATAATTATTTCAAAGACATGAATGAAGCTTACTTGTTGGCGCTTGGCCAATTCTTTAGCTTCCTTTTGCCTTTGACGCGTTTCGTAAAGGCTTCTGGCTGCGATTTGTTTCTTTTTCTCTTTTTTCTCTGCATCATTCAATTGATCATCTGGGATATCCACTAGTGGAAAAGTTGGTTCTTCCTAATATTTATGTTATAAAGATTATTATTATTTTTTTTTAAAAAAAAAATTTAAATATAAAGTTAAAATTATTCACGACTAGAAATCGGTCTAACCTTGATTTCTACTTCATCGATACCCAACAATTTGTTTCTTGCACGTTGGACGGATTTTTCGGTTTTTTGAATAATCTCTTCTAACTCTGCTTCATCGCCTACTCTATTATCCTTTAATTTTGCCTAAAAAATAACCTCCTTTAAATAAATTGTTTCAAATTTTTATTACTATATTCTTACTTTTTTCTTCTTTGATATAATACCTACCATCCATTCCGACCTCCTCATTGATAATCTGCTTTCTCTAAGTTGAACGTAAGATTCCAAATTGTTTTCGAGATCTTTCAACTAAAGTACAAATAATCAATGTAATATTATCCATAATAAAAATTACTGAAGTAGATTGGATATAACATTAAATTTACCTTTTGCATACGTATTTTAGCTGCTTGTTCCTTTAGACGACGCGCCTGTTCTTGCCTTCTCTCCTCTTGTCTAGCCAATTCTTCTTCCGTCTTCTCATTAGCCTACGATACAAATAACGATCAATTTAAATTATAATCAATAAAATAAAATTAAATAGAAAAATTATAAAGATCATGTTGATCGAGCCTTATTTACCGGTGGTACATAGGGGAATTGAATTATACGGTCTTTATCAGCAAAAGTGACTGGATTGGAGTATTCTTTTAATTCTTTAAAATAATCTTGCGCGACATAGGTATAGTTATGCACAAGGTGCTATTTTTACGGTACCAAACATAAGAGCCAAATCTTTCGTTAGAGCTATTTTAATATAATTCTAGTGATTAAACGTACAATGCGGAACAAATTTGAACATCCAAGCTTAATTAATAATCCATTATATTGGAGTGATACTAACTTGCGCTTGATTGATGGTCATTTTGGTTGGGAACGTGGGATACTTCAGTTGCATCAATTTAAGCATGTAATCAGTAGCCGTTAATCCACCATATGATATCCTATATGGGTAATTTATTAAAATAATTATTATTTAACATAATATTTCAAAAACGAACAAGCAAAAAACATCAAGTCAAAACATAATTATTTGATTCACATAAATACCTTTTAGTATGTTCTAATCTGCCACGACCTCCGAACACAGGTATAACGTGAGTTGTGGTATGACCCGAAGAAAGGACGATTCCGCCTTCGTCAAACGAAAGGTTATTTGCATGAAAACTAAAAAGTGCGTCTATGCCATAGCACACAGACGGAACTCCGTAACACTCAAACAGCAATTCCGACATCACTGAAAGAAAAATGTTCACTCTTTAATAATTAATTTACGAAGTAGTATTGACATTAAATGCAAAAGTTGTTATATTTTGACTCACGTTTTCTTGAATGATTTGGATTACAAACAGGTTCGGTCATCAATATCGGATGATATACCTTGTCAGTATTGATGCCAAGTTTGTAAAAGACATAATCCAAAATATATTCCTAAACAAATTAACAGATGTTAAAAATAATACCAGTTAAAATTGTTTCTTTAGGGTCTGTGATTCTTACCATGGTTTCAAAGTTATATACCACATTTCCGTCAAATGCCGTCTTCGCATTTGATTTCGCTGTAGCATCCGTATAAATGTCATTGCCCACCAACAAGATACTTTGATTGATTTTTCGATCCCTATATTTTGATACCATGCTATCGAATTGTACTAAAATCGAAGATGGAAATTACGAAATTAATAACAATATTTTAAATTTAAATAAGATGTATCCTACTTACATCTTGGAGAATCTTCGTTCGCCCACCCTACACGACATTGATATGATCCTAAAATAATAGTATGTTAAAAATTATTTTTTGATTAGAAAACAAATACTTTTTTAATATAGTTCTTGAAAAGATGAGTTTCTCTTGGTGCCAGCGGGCTTTAGCCTTCACGCCCTTTCTTTCACAACATATAACTTTCTTTTTTCTTTTTTCCTTTTTATTTTTTTTCTTAGGCTTGCAAGCTATCATTAATAATAAACTCAACCTTTCGATAAATAAAACTTGTGAAAAAAAAAAAAAAAAAACCAAAAAAAAAAAAATCTTGTAAATACCCACCGTTATCAATAATAAGCGGTATCCCTGTATTAAAAGCGACAGTTTCATAGTCTGTTGCAGTATGGTTTGGAGTAAAATTCCTTCTCTCGGCAATGTTCTTAATTTTTGTTTGTGGAGTTTCTATTGACATTTTATTTATTCAAACGACGTTTGTTTCAAAGTTGATCGTTTTACGCTCTTATTTATTAAGGAAACTGACAAACTATATCGCTACTATATTAAGAGTTAGTGAGAACTCACAACTTGGGTTTTCAATAACGTTACGACACTAATAAATAGATTATGATGATATTTTTGATTTTCTCAAAATAATTAATTTAGATTAATGAATATCCATTTTTATTATTAGAATGATAATCATTTAATATTTATCAAACGAAAGAATACCGATACGCTTTCTTCCAAGTCACGTGGACAAGCCACCTAATGAAAAAATTATGTTTATGATCTAATGAAAATTTTTTTGCCAAGGAAGGCTTAAACACGATAAACACAAGCTGTTTGCACTATCAAAAGAAATTTGGCAGTTTGTATTTATTAACCACATCAATTGATTTATTCTGGAGAAATTAAATAAAGTAATTAAAATATCGTAGATTAAAAAAAAACTTTAAATTTATTTTCCACAAAAAGGTGTTCTACATGAAAATTAAAATTAAACCGAGAACAAATTTGTTTTTAGATCTAAGATAAACACGAGAAAATAAAAGTGAAGAAATCTTTAAAACATAAATTTTTTCTCATAAATGGCTCAGAAGATGGATCGCATTATTTTTTTTTTTTTTTTGAAGAATGTCGAAAAGGATCGGCAGATAAATTTACCAAAATTCGAGTCTGGGTGTCGGAGTATATGGTGAACATTGTTCTAGTCGATCACAATTTGAACCACAAGAATTTTAAGCCTCCTCTTCGAAACGATCACTTCCGATAACAATTTTTTTTGTTCTCTTAACCAGTATTTTATAAACTTCAAAGTATATAAAAAGATCAAATATGATGCTTTATTTATCAAGTAGTCCTCGTAATGCAACGTTTTTACGTTTTACTCACCTTACCACCTTGGTGGTTTTGTGTTTAACTATTTTTACTAGCAGTTTTTCTTCAAGTCTTTTTGTAAAAGCTGAAGAACAACAACAACCATGTACTATTACTAATGATACAATCTATTATGATTTAAGTCCTTTGAAAAAAACTGAAGGGTAAACTTTCCTCAAAGGTATAATCGTGGTTTTTTTGAAAATTTTATCCGTATTTATTTTTTTTCCTTCTTTTAATCATTAAAGAGATGATTGGATTGTTAAAGGATACGAAACAGATTGGAAATTTCGCATAAATATTTGTAATGATGTTTTATATAAGGGTGATCCGAATACTGACCTTAAAAATACTGGTGTTTATGGTTCAAAGAATGATGTAGGAAATAGTTTGGGGTAATTAAAATTTTTAATTTATAAAATTTTCCATTTAGATTTTTTATAAAGTTAACTTATTTATTTAATTTCCTTAAATAAAGTCAAACCTCTACTACTCCTATTATCCGAGGTAATTAAAAGTTGAGTTTTAGAAATTTAATAATTATTCAAGATAATTAAGTGTAATTTTTACCATTCTTTTTTAGGGGATAGTCTTATAATGGAATTTAATAATGGTAATGACAAATGTGGTACCACGAATTATAGAAAAACGTCCGTTATTTCCTTTATTTGTGATAAAACCGTTGAGGGTCAAGTAAGATTTTTTTAAGTTTAATGATTCCCATTTTATTCTCATTTTCCTTGCTCATCCCTATTTTTTAAAAAAATGATCTTCTTATATATATATATAGGGACAACCATCATTTATTTCAACCTATAGGGATTGTGGATTCTTTTTTGAATGGAGAACTCCTGTCGCTTGTTCAACCACGAAAAAAGGTGAAGGCTTGGGAGGATGGAATGTCTTCTTAACAATGTTGGTATATCTTAATTCATTTGAATTTTTTGATTTATATCGTTAATCTTTGTTGATAATTTTTTTTGTTCTTTTTTTCTTTTCTTTTTTTTTTAAAAAAAAAAGTTTCGTCATTGCATTAATCGTGTACTTTGTTGGAGGTATCGTTTATAACCGAATGGTTCATAATGCTTCTGGAATGCATCAAATCCCAAATTGGGAATTCTGGTGTAACACGTGGGATTTCCTCAAGGTAAAGAGAAATCATATTATTTATCATGATTTTATTAATTATTTATTAACAAGAATATCACATTACGTAGGACATGTTTTTTATAATAATGGCACAATGTCCCGTTTTTAAACCAAGGAGATCTGGAGGAAGAAATTACAGGAATTTGCCAAGAGATGAAGAAAATGTTTTGATGGAAGACGAATTTGATGAGCATTAAAGTAGATTTATTTATATATAAATATATATATAAAATTGTAAATTTTCATTGTATTAAATTTTAGAAATAATCATCATGATTATATTTAAATTCGCAAAAGGTATACCAGGCTACTTTTACAAGTAACAATGCTTGTTATAATTACATTTTCGGATATTCAATATTTAGACCCGAAATAATGTCATTACAATGTATCGAAATCCTCCGGGATTCCAAATTGTTGGTTGAAATCGGCACGTTCAATATTGAACTTATTGGAGCAATAAGATTGGAGTATAAAGATATTTTCTAGTGATAAAAATAGAAATTTATATAATGTATATCAATTCCTTTTTTTTTTTTAGCACAAAAAAAAAAAATAAAAAAAAAAATCAAAAAATATACCTGTCCAACGATTACCGCATTCCAATGCAAGCTCGCCGTGCTTTTCTATATGAAACAATTGAACATTAAATATATAAACTAAATAAAAAAAAACAATGTATATTTGAAAATACCCTTAGCATCCAAAAGTGCGGGATCACATTCTCGATAATGTGCCAATTCTTCTTGATACTTTTTGGTAATCATCTCCACTTCTGCTACCTTTTTCAACAATATAGCTCGATCATCCTTGAATAAATAATTGAATCATGCATAGAAATTTAATGATTGATATTGAATGGATTAATAAAGTAACGGTTAATAGTAATATTTACAGTGGTTTCGCGTCCACCATATGCTAACTCAATACTTGATTGTAATTCAACATTTTTTGCTTTAAGTTTTTGGAGTTCCTGAGTAAGCCCTTCAATCTTAACTGTGCGCTAAAAGATCAAAGGAAAGAATGACATCGTAAGAGCACAACACAATTAAGTAATTATCCAAATCGATCATATAATCCATCCTACCGATTGAAGAGCACAACTTGGAAACGACCAATAGTAATTTGAGGTACCAATCTTATCCGTCGTTACAAGATCGTCATCTACTAAACTTTGCAGAATGTCTTTCACTGATTGCGAAACTTTAAAAAGGAATTCACGATTAATCACTTAATCGGACGATTCAGATGGGAACAACTTGAGAAATATTTACCGATCCCTTTCATCTTTGGGGCGATTTTTTCCAACTCTTTGAGTTGATAAAAGTTCTTCTGTATATTTGATTAGATGATATGTTTTTTTATTTTATTTTATTTTATTTTTTAAAAAAAAAATATAAATATATAACGATGATTATGATTAATGACATTGATAATGATGATGATAATGGGAGTTGAACGGCGTACCGTTTCGTGAAATAATGCTTCAAGCCTTATGCGTTTTTCTGCCACGGATAACCCTTTCTTCGACTAGATAAGAGTTTTTATTATTATTATTTCATTTTTTTTTTTTAGTATTAAACAAGAAATACTCGAAAATAACACGAATTTTTATAATTTTACCATTACTATTATTATTAAATTAAAAAAAAAAAAATGATATTGGGAAAGAAAAATTTTATTACGCGTTTTTAATATTTATAAATAGTTTTAATCACGTGAAAATAGCGATTACGTAACATACAACTCGTGTAACGACGCTATTTATAAATAGGGCAGGAAATTTTTTTTTTTTTATATATACTGTATCTTCTCAAATTATGGGTCGAGCGAAAAAAAAAAGCTTTATGTCATTACCTACCAAACCCTATAAAAAAAATAAAAAAAAGGATGATAAAATCGAAACACCCAAAGAACAATCATTAGATGTTCCCTCATCAAAAGTGGATGAGATTCCTACAAAAAAAAATTACACGAAAATTAAAATATCGGAACCTTTACAGCGAAAAGGTGAATATTATAGACCAATCCTCCTTTTTATGTCAAAATATCAAAATATTTATTTTTTTTAAAAAAAAAAAAAAAAGATGTACGAAAAAGAAAACCACAACGTCCCGCAACCGTAACAACAGATATTTATGTTTCTACTAGATCAAATTTTAATGGACAATTATTTAGAGCCAAAAAACTTTTAATGACAGATGGGTAATCTTAAAATATTTATTTATTAATTAATTATTTGATTTTTAATTTATTTATTTACTTACATATATTTATGTAGTCATCCTTCAATAACAATTCATGGATTAGGAGCAGCTATACAAAAGTCAATTAATTTAGTTTTAACTTTAAATGATATAACTCATAATCAGATAACTTATAAAACTACAACTAGCACAGTGCAAATAGTTGATGATATTATACCGGATGATGATGTAAGTGGCAATCATTAAAAAGTTCCTTCATTATAATTAACGCAATGTTTTTTTTTTATTAAAGGATAAAGATATTGAATCACAGACCAGACATAATTCTGCTGTTCATATTCAAGTTTCTCTAAAGGAAGATGTTAAAAAATATGTTTCGAATAAAAGGAACTTTCCATCCGCTAAAAGATAATTACTAGAGTTATGTTTCATGGCAAAAATATTGTTTTTATAAAAACAATTTATTTCTTTCTATATATATATACTAGGAATAATATATTATGCCAAGGCTAATTATTTAAATGATCCCAGAACGTACCTTTGATATGTATATAAAATGAATAATAGCGTAAAACAAGATTAGTTATATTAGTTATACATTGATACTATTTTTTTTTTTTTTTTTTTTTTTTATAGAAAAAAAAAACTATTAAGATTTAAATACCGGTAGTAAATATAATACATGAATATGAAGATAGGGTATATAGCAATCCGGCAAAAGGAAAAATAAAAAAAAATCAATTTCTAGTTGATTTAGTGTATATTTATATACGCGTAAAAAAGAATATAAAATGTTTATCCAATCGACAAGATTTACTTGAATTCTTGTGTATATTATAATAATTATTTTTTTTTTCTTATTTGTAAGATAAGACGAATTTGATGTAGTTTTTTTCCACATAATTGAAATTAACTATTATCTGGGAAAAACATCTAAAACTCAACACAGCAATTCAAAATTCATTCAGACCAATAAGAATCGTCATCATCATCATCATTATCCCAATCCTCCTGAGGTTCCATTTTCACCTTAACATCATACTCCTGAGGTTCCATTTTCACCTTAACATCATACTCCTGAGGTTCCATTTTAACCTTAACATAATCCTCCTTGGGTTCCGTTTTTACCTTCACATAATCCTCCTTGGATTCCGTTTTAACCTTAACATAATCCTGTGGTTCTATTTTAACTTGATCATCATCGTCATCGTCATTATATCCACTTACACTACTCGAAGTTTCATTTTTACGATAATTTTTAGATGTTCCATTGATATTTTTAACATTTCCATCGGATGATATTTCTTTCTTTTTTAGGTGAACTGTCAAAAATTTATTCATTGTAAAACTATGGATTCTATCCTGGTTAAATATGGTCATTAATCTATCATCACAAACGATAAATCGCTTATCAGAGGGATCCTGGAGCTCATTTTCCTTGATATATGCCCAAAGACGTTTAACTACTTCAAGTCGTGACATCTAAATAAACATTTGAATGAGTCATTTTTTTCTTCCTTATTTTTTTTTTTAAAAAAAAAAAAACTCCCTCCTTTTGAAAATTTGTATTAATTACCTCCTCGGCTTGTAAAAATTCTGCCAAAACCTGACTTAATATCAAAGGCTTATGGATTCCGGTATTGCCTTTTTTTCTTTTCTTTGGTTCTTCACCGTCCTGTTCTTCCTCGTCCCTCTTTTTTCGTTTACTCGATTTCTTTTTAGTGGTGGAACCACTATTTCTTGCTTTTGATTTTTTCACATTCGCTCCATTCAATTCTTCCTCAAATCTCTTTTCGTATTCAGCATCAGATGATTCTACTTTCGAAGAAACTTTTGGTTTCCGACCACGTCTCTTTTTTTGTGGTGGGAAATCGTCCTCCAGGGACGAATAATAATCGGATTCTTGAGTTTTAACTTGCGTTTTAGAAGGCCTACCTTTAGTTTTAAGAATTTTCCTTGAAGATTTATCAGATGATTTTTTCGTTTTTTCTTCAGAATGATTGCTATGTTTCTTTTGTTTTTTAGGCGATTTGAATTCTACTGGTTCATATATTTCATCAGAATTACTTAAATCATCAAAACACTGTTCAACGAGACGTTGTACTTCTTGCTTGCGAGGTGTAAGATCTAAATCATACTTCTTTTCCAGCTCCCGTCGTACTTCCCTAGCAGTAATTGAATCAAGATTTGAATCATAAAGTATTTGCCTGATGACGGGAACAAAGTCTGATAAGTTGACATCATCCATGTTTCGTAATGTCAACCACAACTCTTGTTATCGTTTTTTTAACTTGTCCTTATAAGAAAAAAATTGTATATCTAAGAGATAGCGAAACGAAAGGGGTCGCAACAGAAAAGTAACAGGATACAGCTTTAAAAAAAAAAAGAAGGCGAAAGGAAAAAAAAAAAAAAGCTATAATCCTTCGTGATGAAAGAAGTAATTGTGAAATAATAATTTTTTGATATTGAAACGAAATTTTTAATACATTTTTTCTTTAATTTATTTGGGTATATTTATATAAAAAATTCGCATGAAGCCACATAAAGCAAATATTTTGTTAATCATGTGTAATGTCATGCGTCACACTGCATCTCTGCATTGCCGTGGCAGTGTATTAATCAATTTTATTTGTTCATGATGAATGAACAGTCAAATGTTTTTGGTAATGAGTTGAAATTAAATAAATTATAAATGAAAAAAAAAAAAAATTATAAATAATAGAAATTCTTTTTTTAAAATAAATAAATATATATATATATATATATTTCCATTACGTTGTATAATTTGACATTAACACGTGTTAATTATTTAATTAATATATGAAGTATATGCAATAACGCCACAGAAAATTTTCAGGGGTTCTCAAACCTTCGCAACCAGTCAAAGAATGTGATCATAATTCTTCTCGTCTGGGGCGTACTTCCAACAAAGATCAAAATTTGTATTTAATTTCACCTAATTCTTCCTCTTACAATAGGATAATTGGGATAATTAAATCCGAAAAAGATTCCGATTAATTTTCTACTTTGATCTCGATGACGTTTCGTGAATGTTTGGTAATCGTCTGATGTCACGATCCGTGTTGATCGAAATTAGTAACTTTACAATAATCAAAGGCATTTTAATGCCTTTAACATTACATAAAAAAAAAAATTAGATTTTTCATGTATTAAATTTAGTAAATCAAAATAATAATCAATAACATAATCTTTAAATGTATTATTATAAACAGGTAATAATACACATTTAGATTTTTAATACTAGAAAATTCTATAATAAATTTAAGTTTTAATTTATAAGCAAAAGTTTCATATTAAAAAAAAATTTTAAATTATTTTTAACTTTACATTAAAATAAAATTTTTTAAATTTATGATTAAAAGATTTATAATAAATTGTTTCATTTTTTCATGTATTATTAGTATATTTATAAAAAATTAAACAAATATTTAAAATGCATTGTTTATTACATTATATACACAATCATCAATATATAATATAATAATGAAACATCTTATATTACTTTAAATTGAACTATAATATCTTTTACTTTACTTTATATATTAATATATATTACAAAATTTAAATATAATAATAAAAAATAATTTTAAAGATAATAATAATATTAGAAAACTAGAAAAATAAAAAAAGTAAAATACTAAGAATATGTATTTATTATATAGAGCAGAGTTGGAAAATTTGTATGTATTAGGTAAATTTTAATCCTATACTTGTACTGTATTGTACTAATTTTATATTAATTATTATATGTACTAATTGTACTAAACTGTATTAAACTGTACTAACTGTACTAATTTTCTAACTCTAATATAAAGTTTTTATACTTTGATTTATTCATAAATTAAAACTATTTATAGTATCTAGAAATTAGATAGATATTATAGATCTTTATAAATATTATCTTTTCTGTATTTTCTGTATTTTTGTATCATTAATAAATTAATTCTAATAACTGTTACAGACTATTTAATAATACTACTATTTAATATTAATAATATAAGATCTTTGTAATAGAAAGAAGAAAAAAATCAATTTTACTTTTATGTCAAATATGATTTTTAGGTCAAAATATATGATTTAGCAAAAACTTAATTTTTATTTTTTCTAGCTGTTTTTTTCTTTTCTATTATAAAGATCCTATATATATAATTTTTTTTTTTAAATCAAATTTCACATTTTTTAAATCTTTAATTTTTTAATATTTTAATATTATTAATTAATAAAAGACAATTTTTATTATAATTTTATTTATGTAAATTATTTGTTTTACAATTTATAAATAAATCAATAATTAATATATTTTGATTAAATTTGAATTTTTAATAACTATTTAATAAAATTCTATTAAAGTTTAAAAATATATATTTTAAAATCATAAAAGTTTATTTAAAAATAAAAAATAAGATTTAGAATATATATTAAAAGATTAAGAGAAATTAAAAATTTTTTAGGTTTAATAATTTTTAATTAAAATTAAAATTAAAAACTTTAAATTTATATTAAAATGTATTTTATTTTTAATTTTAAGATTACTTATAAACTCTTTTTATAATTTATATAGTAATAATAAAAAATTTTAGTAATTTTAATAAAAAATATTTTATATATATTCAGATACTAATATATCTTATATAAATAATTATAATATATAAGAATCAAAGACTTATATTACTAAAGGTTAAAATAAATATTAAAATTAAAATAAAATTTTCATTTATTACAATTTTTTTAAGTTTGTTACTAAAGATATTTATTTAAAGAATTTTACTTTTAAAAGTTTAATGTATTAAAAATTATAAAAGAAGAAAATAAAAAAAAAAGAATATTTACATTTATAATACTTAAAAAATAATAAACATATAAAATATTTTATAAATATATTAATATTAATATATAATAAAAAGATTTTGTATAGATTTATATATTTTATTATATTTTTATATATAAATATAACAAAAAAGATATTCAATTTTTTTATTTTATTATTTGATACATTTTTTTATTTATAAAAAAAATATTTTTTATTAATATATGTATATTAGAAATTTTTCAATTAAATAAAGGCTTATATTATTTCTTAAATTTTTAATTAATTAAACTTAATAAGATAACTTATCATTAATATATATAACTTAACTAGTTACTATTTAGAATTAAATATTTTTTTAATATTGAGCTTATTAAATTACTTAGAAATAAGATAAAAAATTAATTTTTAATATAAAATTCTATTATTACTAGATCTTAATGTAAGATTAATAATTATTAAATTAAACTCTAAAAGATAGTAATTATTTATCTATATCATTAAAAATTATCTAAAAATTAAATTTAATTTCTAATATTTAATAATAGATTGATTAAATAGTATTACAAAATATAATATAATTATTATTATTATTAATTCTAAAAAGATTACTCAATTTTATAATTACTAATTAATAATTTTTTATAAAATAAAATTACTATTTGATGATAAAAATAAAATCTATTATAGATCTATTAACAAAGAATAAGATTGTATAAATAATTATAGGAATCATCTTTACTATTTAAATAATTTACTAAATTTCTAGATTTTTAAATTAAATTAAATCAGATTATATATTTTAAAATTCTATTTCTTATTAATAAATAAATGCTTTATAATAAAAAATAAAACTATTAAAAAAATTTTAACTTTATAAGTTAAATCTAATTTTTTTGGTAAAATAAATCAAGATTTAATATTAACTTAAAAAATTTTATAAAGTTTTTCACTTTCTACTATAAGATATCTATATAATTTACTATAAATATATTAAAATTCAAAAATAGTTTAAAGTTAATTTTAAAATTAATTAATAAATTTAATTAAATAAGTTTAAATTAAAATAAAAAGAAAATACTTTTTAATATTTTAAATTTTTGCTAAAAAATACTTAAAATAATTTAGATTTAATAAGTAAAGTAATTTATAAATTTTTTGTATAAAAAAAATTTAAAATTACTTTTAATTATTAAATTAAAAAAAAATTAATAAGTATTTTTTTATTTTATATTTAAAATTAAATTTTAAATTTTAAATTAAGAAAAATTAAATATAATTAATAATTTAATTATTCTTTATAAAAAATATTGTATAATATTATGTATGATATAAACTTGAAAATTGGATTCTAATTGGCTAATTTGATTGGATTAATATTTATAATTTAAAAAATAGTTTTTTACCTTTTTAGAAAGATTAATATTGCAAATTTATATTTTTATTTAATCTGTTTAATCAAGCATGAGATAATTTTTTCTTTTTTGTATTATAAGATAGATAAACTTAGTAATATATGACCTGTAATTGAATAATATATAACGTTACATTTTTGTAAAAATTTTTTTACTACTTTCCTATTCTTTCCTTTTCTTTTCTTTCTTTACCTTCTTTCTTTACTTTTTTTTTCATTTTTTCTTTCTTTTTTACCTTTCCTGTTTTTTTACTTTTCTTTTTTTTATAAATACAGTTTTTTATAAGTAAAGTTTATCAAAAATTTATTGAGAGTATAAATTACTGAATAAATTATATATGAAGTTAAAATTAAAATCTAAAAGTTAAAATATTTTGACTTTAGGGTCATGGTCAAAATTAAAAATCAAAATTAATTATGAGAATTAAATTATATTATGAGGATCAAAATCAATTACGATGGTCAAATATAGATCATATTCTAATAAAGTAACTAGTTCTATATTTAGAAGTTAATGTTACATAATATATTTTTGTGTAATAACTAAAATTATCAAAAATCAAATTTTTGTGAAATGGATATTGCCTAAAAAAAAAATAATCTGCATAATTATGTACACATGTAATATAAATAGTGACAAATAAGAAACTATAATTTTTTATGTGATGTGATTCACTTTCTTCACATCTTGCTATATTTATATCTGGCTAGACTAATTTTTTATTAATTCTAATAAAATCTATTTATCTATTTCACTTCTTCTTTTCATTTAATTTTAGTGAAATTTACCTGTTTCATCTCTATTTTATTATTTCAGTCTAAATTAAATGATCAATATTAAAATTTCCTTTTTAAAAATTTTATAATACCTCAATGTAATACTCATTTTGATTTTCACAAGAATATAAATTTTTTTTTTAGATTTTGTAATAACACATAATTGTAATTCTGACTGGTTTTATGTATTTTGACTCTCATAATTAATTTTGGCCCTTAT
>CAJVPP010002174.1:0-15997 GCA_910592005.1 Funneliformis mosseae
AGTTTAGTATTTTTAGCTTTTAGTTTATTTATTTACCAATAAATCTTTATTCAATTTACTTAAAACATTTTGTGACACTTTGTATTTGTAATATAATTCACATTTAATTTTGACTTAACATTTAGAAATATACTTGATAGTATATTGAATACATTAGGCAATATATAGTGGATGAATTATACATTCATTGTAGGTTTGAATATATTTTTCAATATATAATAGAACTTAACTAACTGAGGTGTGAATATATTTTGCAGTATGTAAAAGAACCTAATCAACTGAGAATTTAACCAACTAAAATGTGAATATACTTTGCAGTATGTAAAAGAACTATTAACTTACTGAGACAACTATTAGGTTATTACGTAAACTTAAAAAAATCACTACTTGAATACCCTATCAAACTGTCACAATTCGCAAGAATTGCACGTTAACAATATTAAGATATTTGTCAATTTAGATTACAGTTGTCAGCAGGCATTATATAAAGTTTAAATTACACAGTTACAAGAAACTAAAAATCTTGCTAAGATTAGTATGCTCTATGACATTAGGAATTTAAAAAGATTGTAATTGTTTAGGAAGGTAATTAAAAAGTTATCACAAGTGATTAGTTAATTTAAAATTATTATTGATCCTGATTATTATTTAGGATATTCCTAATACCTACTTTTGTAGATAAAAAAAAAGAAAAAATATGAAAAAACAGTTAAGAGAAGTAGCGAAAAAAATATTTTAATAAAAAACACTATTATTTAGACTAGCAAAAACTGTTTTTTTAGAATAAGAAGATTTGGAAAAATAAAGAAAAAAAGAAGTTTATAAAGGGAGTTTTTATTTATTGTTCACAGGTTAAGTTGTAATCACTCTTAAACATATTTATTTTTTACATAAAATTTCTTGATTAAATGATCGCCAGAAGGTGTTTTATATATTTTTTATATTTTTGTAATTATTAAATAATAAAATATTTTAAAAATTAAAAATTAATAAATTAATAAATATTGATAATTATTAATTTTAAAAGTTTAAAAATACTACTATTAAATATATCATAATATAATAAATCTAAAAATTTTATTTTATCTTTTATAATTATTAAATATCAAAATATTTTAATTTTTTAAAATGTTTTGAAATAATTTTATATATACAGTTTAAATAATATTTATTAAATTAATTTTAATTATATTTTATTTGTTATAATATTATATTTTTTATAATTAGTTTTTAAAAATATTTTAAATATAAAATATAGGTATTTTGTAATTATACTTTAACAATTAAATTTAAATATAATTTAAATTAATTTAAGTAAATTTAAATATATTAAAATTTAAAAATTTTCTTTATTAATTTAAGTTTTTAAATTTAATTTATTTAAAACTCTAAAGAAAATAATATTTTTAAATATCTTATTTTATAAGTATATTATAACTTAATATTAATTTTTTAAAATAAAAAATATAAAATTATAAAATTTTTTAAAAATATAATATATTTTAAAATATTATATCTTTATAATATTTTTATAAATTTATTTTTTTAAAGAATTAAGTTAATATATTTATTTTTAATATCTTTTATAATTTTAAAATATATTAAAAATTATCTTAAATGAATATAGATATAAAATTAATTTTATTTTTAATATATATCAATATTAAGATGAATTTAAATTATAATATATATATATTATAAAATATATTATAATAAATAAAATAATAATATTATAAAATTATTTTAGATAAAAAAGCAATTTTTTTTATAAAAAATTAAAAATACTATAAATTCTTAAATATATATTAATTATTGTAATTTTATTGTAATTTTATTGTAATATTCTATAAATATATTATTAATATACATTGTATTTATATTAATTAAGAATAAATTAATATGTTAAATTAATATTAATAATTTATATCTTTTAATATTTTTTAATATTAATTTTTTAAAATAAAATTTCAAAATAAATTATTTACAATTTATTAATTTTACTAATTTAATTTTTAATTACTAAATATTAAAATACCTTTAATACTTATTAAAAAGAAATTTTTTTATTTTTTTTAAATAAAAGGTAATAAGGTAATATTAATAATCTAGATAATTCACAATAATCCTAATCGCATACACAGGCATCTTTGTTCTCGTTTGGAAACATTTGAACGTCTCTGATGTAAAGATGATTTAGTAAATTAAACTTAGTTAGTCATCATTTGTAGAAATCACAGGTTTGAATTTGTACATTTACTGACCTTAAAATTCCGATTGATAAGATATTTCAACATTCGATTCGGTCTGTATAATCTACTTTATCCAATAAGCATGTTAACAGTATTACATTTGGACTCAATAAGATCACCTTTTTTTCTTTAATCAACATCAATTACGAGATGACCTTTTCTTTATGCAGAAGTATGGTTTTCCAAAAAGCCTTAGAAGAATAGAAGGATTGATGTATTTATTGAAAGTATCAGCTTGTTTTCCGATTCCATCTTTGTTTCTCAATAGATGCCCGTTTAAACAAAAACCAAAGAGCTAAACCTAAACTCTAACTTGATTTTAAGATTCCACACGTTCTCTAAACACATTAACAAAGACATATTCTTTTGATCGAATATGAGTTTGTTTCAAACCAAATTTGATAAAGACATTACGGCAAAATCTTTTCAATACGATCCGTATAATTGATCCACCGGTACCAAGTTTGTATTCAAACCATCTTCTATTATGTACGGATATCTGTTGGAAATCACAAGAAATTTGGTTGCTCAAGTGACATTTCTACTGGTCGTAATGACAAAAGTATCACACAGCAAAAACTATCTTCCGTTCCTTAGAATAATAGAAATTATTTACCTTTTCTGATTAACAAAAAAAAAAACTAAATCTGTGTTAGATTCGATAACAAAAAACCCCTGTGGCGTTATTCTACCCAAACATTGACTATCAATCTTTAAAAAAAATCAATAAAGTCTGTAATGCATTCTGTACAACATTTAGCGATTTCTTTGATAAAACTTTCTTTCTCAAAATATAATTATAAAAGGGAAATCATAAAGATAGATAAAATAAACAAAAGCATTATCTATCACATCCAACCATCGAGATTATGATGATGTAATATAAAGTTTTTATTCTTGAAATGATCTACAAGACTGTGTATCAAAAAGTTTATTGAATGTAATGATAAATAGTCAAGCATTAAGGGGGTGAAGTTAAAAAACTAGTTTTTTTTCACTTTAATAAAACCTTTTAGAAATAATTTTACGCCTTGCACAACAAACAATGATTGTTATTAAGATTCGATTTTTTAAAGTGTTTGTGCTTTTATTAGATAGGAATAAGCTCATTACACCGATGGGAAAATTTTTTTCAGATGGAATTGATATAAATCAGCGACTTCACAAAATGATAATCAATCAAGAGATTTCTTCCTCGAGTTATTTATTAATAAAACTTTCCAAATTTCTTTCCTCTTGATTTAGAAGGAAACAAAAAAAGAAAAAGAAAAATGGCAGAAGAACGTGGAGCAATCAATAAAAGTGGACCATCAAATTACGGAGCAACTGAAACTAATGAAGGAGGATCAAGTTCAGATGATGTGATTGTAATTCAAAGACAAGGGTGGCAATTTATTAAATATAAATTTGAAGATATATTCGCAGAATTCTTGGGAACTTTTGTTTTGGTTTCATTTGGTGTAGGAAGTATCGCTCAAACTGTCCTCAGTAAAGGAGAAAATGGGAATTGGATTACGATTGCCTTAGGATTTGGTTTAGGTCTCGCATTAGGTATTGTAGTTAGCGGGGCCGTCTCTGGAGGTCATTTGAACCCAGCCGTTACTATCACCATGGCAGTTTTTCGTAAATTCCCTTGGATTAAAGTTCCGATTTACATTACCGCTCAAACTCTTGGAGCCTTTGTCGCGGCTGCGGTAGTTTACTTTAATTACGTGTCGGCCATCGACAATTTTGCTGGAGGTGATAGAAGTGTTACGGGACAAAATGCGACGGCTGGTATTTTTGCCACTTATCCCCAACCATTCATGTCAAACTTGGGTGCCTTCTTCTCTGAAGCTCTTGGAACCTTCTTCTTATTATTGATCATCCTTGCCTTAACTGATGAACGTAATGCGCCTACCGCTAGAATTGTTACCCCACTCACGATTGGTCTTACCTTGGCCGCCATTGCCATTTCATTTGGTTATGAAACCGGTTTTAGTTTAAATGGTGCTCGTGACTTTGGTCCGAGGTTGTTTACTTTCTTTGTTGGTTACGGTGTTAAAGTTTTCTCGGAACATAATTTCTACTTTTGGATTCCTATCGTAGCTCCAATTGTTGGTGGTTTGGTTGCCGGCTTAGTTTATGATTCTTTGATTTACTGGGGTGACAAATCTCCTTTGAATAGAAACTTAGAGCATAGATCTGCATAGCTTTAAAAAAAGGAATTTTTTTTTTCTTTGTAGGACAGTATCAAAAATTTGTTTTTTCTTATGTAAATAAATCATGTGATAAAATCACTCACTTTTGTTTTTAAGTCTTTATAAAGTCAAACTTATTTTTGATGGATTTTATATTTGGTTAATGAAATTACAATCATAACATCATAACATACGCAAACGTTAAGTCATGCATTTTCTCGTGAAAGATATATAAACACTCACATGTGTAATGGTTGCATCATTTTATTGTTTTAAGCGTCTGAAGTTTGTCACGATATATATTGTATAAATAAGCCCACCCGTCAATCAAAAAAGAACGTCTAAAACGAAATTTTTTTTTTTTTTTCCAAAATTACCTGGTCAAAAAAAATCAAAAAAATTTTTCCCAACGAAGACATTAAAATGTCTTCAAATCAATTTTATGTTGGTGACTTTTTTTTTTTTTTAGAAAGTTTCTGAATTTTAAAGCTGAGGCTGAAGGATTTATTTACGATAATCTAAAATAATGTTTGTTTGAAAATGATACAACGCCCTTACCAATTAAATAGGAATTAAAACATATCGAACCGGTATATTGTGATAGCTCAAGGCAAGGATATGTAAAAGAGATTGTTACTGTTAAAGATGAAGTTAAGGTGAATCCTGCCATAACCCGGTAAGTTATAATATTGATTCTTTTTCGTCCTTTAAGAAAAGGAATTTATTATTTTTATATATTTATCTATTATTAATATTACGTTTGTCAATAAAAGACCTCCTAAAGTCGTTTTTGTGGATCGACATGGACACGAGATTATATTATTACAAGAGTTCAACTTGAACAAATAACGATAACAAAAACATCTATTTTTAATTATAATAAATAAATTTGAACAATGAACAATGGGCGTACACATTTTTAAATTATTATATTGTCTGTAATGTTCCTGAACTTGCCAACCAAAACTCGTAAATTGTAAACTTATAATTATTATATTTTCTCCCAAAAAGAATTTATAAATAGTTCCAATAAATCTAAGAAGTAAAAACCAGCCTCATATTACATTGTTCGATTTCCCAAGTTGTTAGTTACACGGATCTGCTTTAACTTGCTTGGGAGTTTGATCACGTGCATAAAACGAATGTTGGACTAACAAAAATTTTTCCAAACGTTTCTTCGTTAAATTATCTCAAAGAAAATGTGAAACAAAAACATACTGTACAAGGCGAAAATGACAAACATACGATGTGCACAGAAAATCGTGATCTATGATATTCGGAATTTCGGAATATTCGATATATTGGCAGATGATAGAGATAAACATTACATTTAAGAAAGTTCGTGGCTTTGAAACATGATAGTGACTTTTTTTTTTTTTTTTTTTTTTTTATATCGTTTTAATTAGCTATCGCTATTTTAATTTATTTTTAAAAAGAAAAAAAAGGTCAATAATATTTTTTTTTCTTTTTTTTTTTTTTTATTTATACAATGACCAAAAAAGATAGAAGAATGAAAGAGGATTTACTAATTTTTGACGCGTTTGAGATAATCGTATATTTGCGTAACGTTCCTTTATGTTCTTTTATTGGTTTTTCCCCTTCGCATATTTTTATGATGTAATTTTCACAAACTATAAAAAAGCTCCCTTTCTTTTTCATTTTTTGAATCTTGGATTCTCAACCCCATTCGACTGAATCTACTGTTTTCTCTCTTTTATTTTTTTTTGTCTTTCTTATATAAAGTAGAGTGATATGGGAATTGTCAAACGAATAACAGCTTATTCCAAGGTTTGTAAAAGTTCAAGACGCCCGCACGTTTTGAAAGATATCAAGTCAGAAGGAAGGGAAGATGTGAGTAAATTATGTTATTAAGTCTTCATGTAAACATGACTGTTTTTTAGTATGAAAGGGTATTAAAGGAACCTCTTTTCCTTTATTTAGCGCTTCTTTACGCTCAAATCTTTGGGAGTTCCTAAAAAAATTCATTTACCAGTGGACGTTATTGAACGTCAGAAATTTTCCAAACGGGCAAAGTCACGAATAAAGGGATCTGCCAATGAGATTCTACATAAGAAGCGAGAAGACTTTAAGAAAAGTCTAAAATCGTTCATCAACGTGGCGTTTCCATCAACCACGAATCCATATGGTTATTTGATGTCAAATCCGGGTCCAGTATTGAGTTTGGAAAAACTTTGTAGAGCGAATCAAGGACTGAAACCACCAAAGTACAAGGATTATCTTGACCCAACACATAACTTGCACTCGTGCACTTTAGAATTTAATGATAAAATTGAAATTTCCGATCCAATGCCAACAAAGGTGTTGGCTAAACTTAATGTCGCACATAAAGCGTTAATGAAAATCAGGAGACGAGCGAAAAAGGAAGCTTCTAAAGGCAATTCATCGGAAGCAAGAAATGCTATAGCGGAAGCGAAAACAAAGAAGGAAATGGCGAAAAAAATGAAGTTCGCGAAAATGATGATGGAAGAAACGAAAGTGACAAAGGTTAATCACATAAGAGACAAACCACCAAAAGATTTTTACCAAAATCCTCGAGTTCGAAAGTTATGGGCAAATAAGAGGGTTGAGCCAAAGGATGATTGGTTCATGGAAAATGTCAGTTGTAGAAATTTCTCCCTATTTAAAAGTTTCTACCCTAATATTGATGAATCTGAATTAATGACCAAGAAACGAAAAGTTATCGATTGGAATGATTCGGTAATGTCACTTATTTTATCTCTTATAAATTGATGATTATTATAAAGTCTTTGCAATATTTGATTTTATTAGAGAACATTTCAAGAAGTTGATACTCGGAGCATCAAGAGGATTCAGTTGGAAAAAGAGAATGGTGCCTATGAGATTTACATTGTTATTTGAGTTTTTTTAACAATGGGTTAATCAAGCTAAGATATCTTATAAAATTAAGAAACTGTTGTCGATGTTATCGATGATGTCGCTATTAATAGCAATGTGGGTTTAAACTTTATAACAGAAATCGTCACACCGATTACGGGCAGTATGTCAAAAAATGTGGTCCAAGAACCTCAAAAAACTGAGAAGCCGGTACTTCTTCGAATCCAAGATATATTGGGAGTAATTAGTGGACTACCTTCAATCGCATCAGAAGATCCTTTGAGAAAAATTGGTACACGCGAAAAGTCCGTAAAAAGCATCAAAGCCGCCGAAAATGAGAAGAGGAGGATAAGAAATCAATCAAACGAGTCGAAGTTTAACAGCATGCTTCAGTTAAGATAAATCAATGGTTATTAATTATCGATTGGTATATAGATTCCTGATAGACGAATGCAGGGACATTATAATACATTAAATATTTTCTATTACAAATTGACAAATCTTTATCGACGAACTTATTGCGCTTAAAGGCTTTACATCGTAATAACAACTGTAAATATTATATAAATCAAAGTGATAAGGTAGTTAGATAATGTAAAATAAAATTAACCCATCTATTATAAATTACAATAATATAATAATAATAATAATAATAATAATAATAATAATATATACTTAGACACTTAATTAGAATTTTTAGTTTTTATTTTTCAATTAATGATATATATAATAACGTCATCATCTACTCGTTTTGAATAAAATAAATTTCAAAATTCCATTGCTCGAAGTTTCAAAAAAAAAAAAAAATAAAAATAAATGTTTCATCTTTATGTAAATGGCAAATCTATCAATTACAATTGCATTGTATTTCATTTTAATTGAAATACAAAAATTATTTGGTGCTTATTTGTGTGAACCAATTATTGTTTCAATTGCCAAAAAGAAAAGATTTTTTATTATTTCCCAATCTGCTAGATTAAATTATTTGCAAGATACTATTCATTGTAATTTTTACGCTTTCGTTCCTCCAATTAATTGTGTTGAACAGATTCCAAATTTTGTTGGAATTCTGCGGCATTAAATGAACGAAAATATCGTATAATTGGGTATGGGACCTTTGCAATAGAAAAGGGGGGAAACGACTGGAAAAATAAAAATGAGTTAATGCAAAAACTCAACATATTTTGATTTAAAAATCAAATTTGGCATATTCCGCCCTTTTCTATTGCAAAAAATGATCATACAAACGCCTAGAAAGTACCAATTATTTTCGTTATACTTGCGGCATTGAGCTTCTATATTAGGATAATCATTATTCATTCAACATTATTACCATTACTGGAAAACAATTACCTCGAGTGTGACTCTCGGCCCGAATTAAGATCAAAATGAATTTTTTATAAAAAAAAATAAAATTTTATTATTATATACCTAATAATTCATATTCTTTCTTCTTCTTTATCTGAAATACTTCCCATTCCTCAACTTTAAAATGATTAGGGATTCCGACATTTTCGTAAGAACCACTGCTTGAACTCCAATTACCCAAATTTGTCATGGCCAAATCATTGCTATCACCATTTAAATCACCGAATATGGGACCCCAACCTTTGAAACATCTTATGGACCCTTTTGGTCTGATAACCCTACCTATCCTTCCCGTAACAACATCATTTGAATCGTTAAATAAAAATAAGAAACTATTTAAAGTAGATTTGATACAATCACCTTCCCACCCTATAGGGTTATACCCTCCAATTAATATTTTCGAATCCTTGATTTTTGCTATCACAATGGTTGGGCCTTTCCTATCACATTTTTTATGAAAGGTATTACCATAAGTTCCATCCCTCGATGACCTGAAAAGTAAGTTAAATTCGTAAATGATTGATTTTGAATTGTAATATATCTCGGATTTTTTATCAATCCAAGTCGCAAACAAGGCCACGTGTAAATGATTGATCAAATTCGAATCTATATGCGCCATCTTTCGTTGTGGAGGTTGTGGGGGGAAATAAGAACATGTTATTATTGAAGTGATTGGATCGGATGATTCTGAACTTAATGATGCCGTAGGAGATTGAGGAGGTTCTGGCGTGTTGATTGAGCTTGGGCTGTCCGGACTTTCAATGCCTGGTAACATGTGATATCTTAAAATGTCCTTTTTAAGTTCCCTTGGTAATAATTCTTCATATGGCATCACTTTGTTTATGAAGTCTCTGGCAGAAATTCCTTGAAAATTAATTAAATAAATGTAATTCTCAAGTGTATTTTTAATGGTATTTATTTCTATATCACTAAAATTGATTGTAAAAATATCCTTATCATTTTCAAAATATTTACATTGATAAATGCACCATTTAACTAAATTTTCCCAGATAATTATTTCATCCAATTTCAAATCTTCCCTTTTAATCAATGTCTCCAGGACATTTGGTGGAAGGCAATAAAAATATTGTGTATTAAAAATTACTTTAGGTTTTTGACAGATTGATTGAATGATCATATCCTGTAACGAAAATAATGAATCATGTTGAAAAGTTAACATGAGAAGTTCGAGAGGATTGCCGTTTTGCAATATCTCCTTACGATTTGTAAAGAGGTAATCTTTTGCGTGTTCGACAAGATTTTCTAAGTAAAATTCCGATGCCGCTACTATTATATTTAATATATCTTCTCCGCTATGCTGTTTTAAATTTATATCGCCGCAATATATATAACTATAAAAATAAAAATAAATAAATAATTCATAGGGAATTAGAAAAAAAAAGTCTTTATATTTTATATTTTTTTTTTTAACATAAAGGTTCTTTAACGAAAGCCCACCTTAATATATTATGAAAATTTTCTGAAGGGATATTTGGTTTCTTTATAATAAAACATCCATCTACTTTCTTGATTACATTTGAAAATAATATCGAGAAATATTGTGATCTGCACCCAAGTATAAGTGAGTGTGCGTAAAATTTCTTAACGATCGGTTCTTCACCAACGTAAAATATGACATCACATCCTTCTTTGGCTTCCAAAAGTTGTTTAAAGTCGTTCATAATATCCGGCCAAAATAGACATTCCGATTCCTCCAACGATTTTTGCATTTATTTTTATTTTATTTTTTTTTTTTTACAAAGGAAAAGATAAAAAAAAAGTGAAAATGAGGTTGAGAAGACGATAAGGAAATTCATTCTTTTTATTTAGGATGTAAATAACTAATGATATGATGTGTTCATAACAACCTTCCAAAACAGGAATTCATATGAAAGAAAAATCATATTGATTATATTGAATTTGGAAATTTGGAGATTTTCAAGTAACAAAGTAACATCAAATTCCATGCATTATAACAAATTGCTACCAATGAGTCTTTATGTGACACATTTACAAGCGCAGTAAAAATTCCGATTCGTTCATCCTCTACTTTGGAAAATTGAATTGAGGTAATATTATTTTAAATACATTTTGAACCCGAGATATTTTCAAAAATAAACAACAAGTATTGATCGTTTTATAACTGGATGGATCCGTGGCCCATTTAGTAACATAATGAAGAAATGTTTATTTCTAATTGATTGGTCGATTCCGGGCTCCAATAAATCTGATGGTGATCCTTAGCCTTGCTACCTGGGTTTAGGTCCAATCTCCTTTGAATTTGATTGGTTCAAGATTGTGCATCGATCGGATAGATCGACCGTACAAGCATTAGCCAATCAAATCGTATTGTAATCGAAAAAGGGATTTTCTTGAATAAAGTATTAATT
Organism: Funneliformis mosseae; assembly: GCA_910592005.1. Classification (NCBI taxonomy): domain Eukaryota; kingdom Fungi; phylum Glomeromycota; class Glomeromycetes; order Glomerales; family Glomeraceae; genus Funneliformis; species Funneliformis mosseae. Next base: position 11,044 of record CAJVPP010002174.1, read on the forward strand.
AAACTTTAATTTCTTATTACAAGATTATTTATAATTTGAAATAGAAGAAAAAAATAAACATCCTTTATACTAAATATTCTATTATAAAAATAAATGGTTAAAATGACTTACTTTAGAAAATTTAAAATAATATCTAAATATTTTTTTAATAGTTTTTTTTATTAAATATATTAATATTTTTTAAAAAAATTTTTTTTTTTTATCTTATTAATAACTTTTAAGGATTAAAAATTTTGAAATTTTTTTTTTTAATAAAACTTTCTATATAAATATTAATATTTAATATTTTTTTAATATTTATATTATTAAAACTTTTGTAAATATAAAATTATAAAATTAGAAATATAATCAAATATAAATTATTTATATAAATAAATTTATAAAACTTCAATAAATTTAATTTAAATTTTAATATAAAAATAAAAAATCAAAATATAATTCTATATAAAATATTATATAAATATAGATATCTAAAATAATAATATTTATACTTTATATTAAAAAAAATATATCATAATTATAAAGGATAATAAAAATTTTAACTATAATATAACTAATATAACTTTAAATAAAAGAAAAAAAATCTGAATATACAATATAATAATAAGATAATCTAACTTGAAATAATAAATATTTTTTTATAAAAAAATAATTAAAATTAAAATTATATTTAAAATATATATATATATATAATTTTTGATAAGTTTAATTATAAAATAAACATTTTTAATAATAAATAATAAATATTAGAATTTCTAATAAATTAAGTCAAATTAAGTTATAAGTTAAAAATCTTAATTTTTAAAGTATTTTTATTAAAATAGACTATATTAATAAAAATTTACAAATATACAAATTAAAATAAAAGTTAATATAAGTTATTTTTCAAGTTCTAATAAATATATATTAATAAAATAAATATATTAAAATTTATAATTTCAAAAAATATTTATAATTTATTTACAGTTAAAATATTATCACATTATATCATGTTTTTTATTTTTTTTATTTTTACTATGTATATTATGAATTTAAAATTTTTTTAATCAATACAGTTGACACTTGATATAGCGAACTCTTAATATAACGAATTTTTTAAACAAATAATAATAAAAATACTCTTGTTATAACAAATTAGCCAATCAAATCTCTTAAAATCTTTACTATAACCTTATAGCAAAGTTGAGATCTAGAATATAGAGTTCATTATAACAAAAGTTGACTGTAAACTTATTTATTATAAATCAAATATATGCCATATATTTAATATTATAATTTTATCTAAATATTATATAATAATAAATATTAATAAAATATTAAGTTATTTCATATAATTTTAGTAAATATTATTATTTTATTAATCATTTTTATTATAAGATATATAAAATAAATATTGAAAATTTGATTTTTCAAAGAATTTTCAATTTATTTCTTTAATTTTTTAATATATAAGAGGTTTACTAAAAGAATAAAGCTTTGAGAATTTATTAATAAAATTTTATTTTTTATTGTATTTAGTTTTTGATATTATTAGATTAAAATGTAATAAGATCTTAATTTTAGTTATAAAAATTCTCAGAGTCCTATTTTTCTAACAAACTTCTCATATTATTTAATAAATCAAATTTAAACTAATTTAATTTTAATATTAATATATACTGTATATACATATAATAATATAAAATAAAAAATAATTTATTCTCTATAAATTTACAATGACTTTTTAATTAATAAAATAAACTATTATCTAAAATATTTTTAAAACTAACCAATTTATTTTTGAAATTAAAATTTTTACTATTTTTTTTTAAAATTTTATAATAGAATTTAAATATTATTTTACTTTTTAATTATAAAAATTAGTAAAATGCTATATGTAATATAATCATATTATATGTGACATTCTACTTATTCTAGATTATAGTATCACATATGATCTAAATATCTCATATAATCTGAATATTATATGTATTTAAATAACATATAGAATCTAAATACCGCATATGATCTAAATGATGTAATATAATTACTACATATAATCTAAATGATACAGTCTAAATATCACACATAATCTAATATTTTATTATTTCTTATATTACTTTTACATTCTAGCTATATTTTTAAATCCTTCTTGATATTCATATTTTTATGCTAATATACTTTTATTATCATAATATAATCTAATTATCACATGTATATAGTCTTAATATCACGCTTTTCTTCTTATTTTTGAATTATTTATATGCTAAATTTTATAATGAAGTTGTTAGCTCTCTGTAGCTGTTTGGATATCTGGTTTTATATTAAGGATGCTGACATTCTACACCTGATTAGATGCTGAATTCTATATTGGAGTGCTTTTCCTTTATGCTTATTTAGTTGCCTTTCTAGATCCCAAAATATGATAAAATAATATTATATTAGGTAGTACAGTAGATCTGTGATTAATTTTGGCTGATCTGGTTGAATTTATGTGCTGACTGGAATTGTGAAATAATGCTAGCTGATTTTATATTGCATCTTATTGCACCAGTTATGTGATCCTATTATAGTACTAAATACCCTTTTATAGTTACGAGCTAGTGACAGAAACATTTTCAGAACATTCTTGAAACTCTATATATTTGTGTTACATATTTTTTGTATCCATATATTTCTGAAATCTTCCTAACACTATCGAGTTTCAGTCTGATAGATGGTTGGTTAGTAGAAAATTGGAGATGTAATATGTATTATCTTAGCCTAAACCCATTTGATTACTAGAAGTACATTATTTTATAACCTAATTATTGCCTATTTATTGCTGATATATTGGCGGGATGTTGTAAGCACTTCTGAAATCCAATCATAGTTTAATCTAGGTTGAGATGATGAGTATGCTATTTTTTTTAAGTGTCACTAGTGTCACCAGTTAGTATACAGAACTAGTGATAGAACTAATAACAGAACTAATGACATGTTCATTATATTTCTTAAGTTTATTATACTATTTCATTTCTTTCTTAATTAGTATCACTAGTATTAATAGTAAAAAGGTAATAAATTCTAGGAAAAAAAATCAAAAATTTTCTATGCCACCTATGGCCTATATGGGATATAATATGATAAATATATAATATATATGTAGTGTATAAAAAATAAAAAAGTTAAGAGACTCAGATTTTTTTCAGTGATACTAGTAATACTAGTGATATCCATCAAGAAGACTTTCTTTCAGCCTAGAATTTCTAAAGAACTTATTATTCGTATCACTAGCTTCTGTCACTAGCTTTTTTTCTAATGACACTAGTGACAAGTTGTATCATTTTTGTTTACTTCTAAATTTCCTATCAGTGTTTCACTAAAATCAACTTAACCTGCTTTTTCTGATAGTACTATTTCCTTTTATAGTACTTTCTAGTATGTGAATCGCAAAATCTATATTTAGAATAAGTTCATTTATCACATTCAATATAAGGTATATATGAGGAAAAATTTTATTGTATTTGACATCCTTTTGAATGAAAGCATCTTCAATTACAAATTTCTCCAGTCTTGAAAATATATAAACATCGATAAGATGCCATTTTTAATAATTATGAATAGTTCAATTATATATCAATTTATATATTTCAGAATTAATTTTCATTTTGAACTTTTTTCTTCTAGAGTATATACTTTCTCTCGAACTGTATATTTATTATATAATACTATGACCTAATCTGAACTTTCAGAGTTCCTTAACATCCTACCCTTTTTCACTCAAAAGCTGAAAAGATAAAATAAAAAGTCAAGTAATTCGCTATTCTGGTGAAAAATACTTGTTGAGCATCTCAACTCTAGATAATATAGTTACAGAAAATGATGAGAGATTAACTGTAAATCTTGACAATACTCTATCTAGTTGTAAAAAAATTCCATTCATAACTATTGATAATAAAAGATCATCAAAAAAGATAAAAAAAATATACCACTACGTATTGCGTCTTTATTATCATCTTATTAATGACCAAAAGGCACTGGTAACTCTTATAGGAATTCAGGTTTTCTTTGACATTCTCATATCAGACAGAAAGACTCCAGATGAATGCGAAGAAAAAGTGAGTGAAATTTTCTCTGATATTATAAAATCATATAAAATAGAATACATTAAAATACTTCCTTTCTGTAGATACTATATAGAAAAAAAACATATTTATGAATTTATATGAATGGTACTAAAGGGAAAAAGGAAGTCATCCAAACTATTCAAAAAAATAATTTTGAAATTGTTTCAGATGATTTATACTTATTTTACCAAAAGATAGCTCGAGAAAATAGAATCCAACTCTCTGAGTGGTCTACATTAAACAAATATATATGCAAAAAAGACAAGCGAAATAGTTCACTCTGTTTACACTATTAACGTTACTCTTTCTGTTGAATAAGTTAACTATGATTTGAAGTCAGAAAGACAATAGCTATGACTTAAATTCAATCAACTTAACATGCTATTTGTTAGAGAGTTTATTTAGTTAACAAGAAATAAATTATAAGTTTTATGTTTGCAAAATGTTAAGATTATTTATTATTATTATAAAATATATATTGAATACAATATTAGTATCTTGTTAGAATCTATCCTTTTTTCAAGGCATTTTCATGCCCTTTATATAGGAAAAATTACAATTAAAGAAAATTTATGATATTTATGATATTATTGACAATAATAATAGAGCTAACAGATATACTATTTATGATATAAATAATAATAATGATATAAATAATAGAAATATAATAAATAGTATGTGTGTCTTATTTAGTAGATATGGCATATATGTCATATTTGACAGGTTCATCAATTTTTGCCAGTTTCAACATGAATTTTATATTGTTAACGTGCAATCCTTGCGAATTGTGACAGTTAGACGGGGTGTTCGAGTGGTAATTCTTTTAAGTTTACGTAGTGGCTCAATTCAATTTATCTCCAGATTTA
>CAJVPP010002175.1:0-15994 GCA_910592005.1 Funneliformis mosseae
AAAGAAATATATTGTATAAAAGAAATATATGCTATAGACGACATAGATGACATAGAAGACATATATGATTTCTTAGAAATCGACGTCATCCTTTGGATCATCATCATCTATGTCTTCTTTCGTGTAATACTATTAATAATAATTGTAAGTATATAGGTAAAATAACCTAAATAATATAAAAATACTATTTAGTAATTTAAGTAATTAATATATATAGTTATAAAGATCTTGTAATTATAGATAGATTCTATAAAACTTTTGTGAAGATGTTTTATAAAATTTAATTTACTATTAAGAGTCTAACTTCAAATACTAAATTAATAAGTATATGAATTAAATACCTTTCTTAAATAATAGATTATCTAAATAATTATCTAACATATTTTATTAAAGCTTTGAGTTTAAAAAAATAGGATTAATACTAATAAAATTATTAAATTAAAAAGAATTGAATCTAAGCCATTTATTTTATGAAAATATCCTATAGAAAAAAATAAAAAAATTAAAAAGAAAGTATTATTTGCTATCTTTCTGCTAATATAAAATGAAAAGATAATCTAAAAAGTGTAAAAAAGCTACTAATTTTACATATAATCCTTCTATTTATCTTATTATAAAAATTATTGTTTAAATTGCCTAGTAGGCAAATTTGCCTGCAAACTTAAAAAAATGTGTTATTTTTTTAATAAAATATTAAATATTAATTTTAGTAATATAATAAATATATAAAAAATATAGTTTAGTATATATTTTATGAAGAAATTTTAAGTTTATAAAATATTTTTTAAATAATTTAATTTTTAAATTTAAGTTTTAAAAAATTTATTATAATAATTTTTTAAAAAATTCTTTAAAATATAATATATATTTGTGAACTAATTGAATCACTTATTAATAAAAGTCATAAAATTTTTTAGTAAATTTAAAATATGTAATAATTAAAATTATTCTTTATGATAAATTTCATAATATTCTATTATGATTAATATTTCTAAAAGTAAATATTAATAAGATTGTCAAAGGTCAATGATGAAATTTTTTAATTTATAATTTTTTTAAAAATTACAAATTTTAGCTTATAAGTAACTGTAAATTATTTATTATAAAATTAAAAAATAAAAATTATTATAATATAATATATATTTATAAAATTAATTTAAAAAATTTTAATTTTTCATAAAAGTAAATCAGAAGGAAATTTATAGTAATAAGCAGACAAATTTACCTATAAACCTTTATAACTTAAGGGATAGTATTAAAAAAAATGAGACAATTTTATATTATTTAGATAGTAATTACATTCCTTCTATAACTTTTGTGTAAAAAGAACTCTTACATATTAATATAGTATAACTTTTACCTTAGAATATATTAAAGAAAATACTTATTTTAGATCTATTAATTTTGTTTATATTATTAATAAAATAGCTAATATTTAAATTTATATTGAAAAATGTAATAAAAGTATCTTAATAAAACTGGCTAAATAAATAGTTTTAATATATATCTCTGATTATATAAAAAATAGATTCCATCAATTTAAGTATCTATTAGAAGTTCTAAAGTAAAAATTTGAGTAGTATTTTCTATGCTATTATATAACTAATGAATGATAGTATTGATATATTTTTGAAGATCTATTAGATAAGAAATTTCTGCTATATGTACTAAAGTTTTGGATAGATTTAAGTTCAATAAATATAATAAAAAATTAAAATTAGCTTTTAAACATCAAGACTCCTAATATTTACTCTTAATTAAATATTTTATAAGTAAGATTAGATAGACTTAAATAAGTAACAGGTGTAGAATCAAAAAAGTTATATATATATATGTTTGAGAAGGTATAGATTTCATTTCTATCCTATTTGATTGTGACCTTTTGACTTATATTTATATCACATTAACTGAGAAAGGGTATTTACTAACTTTAGAATTTTAAATGAATTTTACCAATATATTTAATATATTTTTTATATAATAAAAGATATTTAGCTTAATTAAGATAAAAGTAGAAAAGTTTGAACTAGTCAAGAGATTTATATATAATAGACAAATATAAGTTTCCTAAAAAATATATTTAAAAAACTCATTCTCTTAATGATCGTTTACAATATTAGTTTTAGATAGACTAATTCAGGTAAATCTATTGAAATTATTAATTTTTTATTAGGAAATAAATTTTATAAAATGTTTAATAGCAAAAAAAAGAATAATAGAAATATTAAGTGTGATGATATTATGCTTATTGATTATATCTTAAGAAACCCAAATATATATATATTAAATATGTATTTTAAATAATTGCAAATAGTTTAGAATTACATTGTAAAAATATTACTTTTTAGACTATAAAATTTTAAAGCTAGATTCATTCTCTTTAGATAAAAATATAGTAGTTATATTTGAGTATCTATATATTGATTTAAAGAAAATTTAAAAGAAGATTATATCTTATTTTATTGAAATTATTATTTCAATATTTCATTTATATATATATTACAAAGCTATTCTGACTACCTAAAGATAATAAGAAAAAACTTAAAATATATTATATTCTTCAATAAAAATTGCTTTTCAGACAAGCTAAGCAGAATATTTTATTTATATATTAATAATTGGCATAGTATAAGGTTACTTATTTAAATTTATTTTAGATTTGACAAAACATCTAAATTATAGTTTTACTAAAGTTTTGATATAGTTTCGTATTTTTATAAACTTTAATATAGTTTTACCTTTTTCAGAATTTTGCAGATTTTTTAATAAGATTTTAATATAATTTTATTAAATTTTACCTTTTTCTATTTAGATGATTTGCAAAACTTCTAGATTCATTTAACAACCTTAGTATAGTATTTATAAAATTATTAATAAGTATTTATATGTACAGAAATTTATAATTTTGATTTAAGTATATCTCCTAAATATTTATACAAAATAAAGATCAGTTAGAATTAGCTATTTGATTTTTTAATGAATAGAGTGAAATATCAGAACTTAGTTACAAGTAATTTTTTCATCTTTTGCAATTTTATTTTTTATTATTCTATTTTACTATATAATTTACTATTAATATTAATCTGATCTTCAAGCTATTTAGTAATTTTTTACATAAAAGAACTAAAAGTTTTTTATTATATTCAAGCAATTGTCAAGATAAATTATCTAACTCTTTTTTAATATGATAATTAATTTTCTTCTCACTTGTAAAGTAAAAATACTTATGTATTTAATTATATGTATAGGTATTAATATCTGAAGTTTATATTTCTTAGTTAACTATATTTATATGTATCTTAACATTTTATTTTATGTATAAAAAATTTGCATGCAAAAAATTATAAAATATATACTGATAAAAATCAATAAAAAAAATAGCTATTGCTTTACAAGTATATAGTGTCTAATTATCACAAAATAGCAGGTCTATAAGGTGACTCTTTAAATTATAAATAAAGTCTAAAATATTTATAAAGTACATATCAAAATAATTCATTATTATTATATATTTCTTTTAAAAACCTTACAACTATTTATTAATACAATTTAAAAGACTTTATTCTCTATATAGTGTGAACCAGATATTTTAAATTTATTTTAAAATTAATTTATATTGCTTAATATATACCAATTTATGTATTTTATATATTCTTATCTTTACAAAATATAATGAATATAGAATTTTTATATTTAATAGTATAAAATTATTAAATCAAATAGGTCAAAATTCTTAAATTCAATATAAATCATATATAACTTTTATAAACACTATAAATAGATCATATAAAATGGTTAGCTTAAGTGAATTATATGGAACTAATTGTATTGATGCTGAATGGGATGAATATATAAAGATGGAAAATGATTTATTGAATGAAACTTCTACTGATTAAATGAAGCAGATTTGGGAACTTCTTACATATTTTAGAGAAAATGATTTCTTAGCTTATAATAGTAAAAAATATCTTAAAGCTAGGAAGTTAAAAAGTTATTGGAGTGATTTTAATGGATTTTATACAAGTTATACACCTGAAATTGGTATTGCTATATGTTTCTCTTGCAATCAATTAGTATATACCAGAGAATGGACTAAAAATATAGGTAATTATAATCACATAGGAATGGCTTCTCATTGTACAGGAAATATCTTTTGTGATATAAGTTATGATAAATATTTAAAAATCCAGCAAAAATCTATTTCAGGGTATTACTATGATAATGAGTATGCATTACACGGATATATTTTGTGGATGTCAAATGCTATCAGAAGGATCAAACGTGCTAGAGAAGCTGGTAAAAGATTAGATCATGCACAATTATACAAAGGAAATTTTCTACAGACCCGAAGGAATATATGCTGCACAATTTGCTGAACATTATGGGCGTTTCGAGAAGCAATGCGTCAAATTAACAATATATAACCTATCTAAAAATGTATAATATACACATCTATTTAATCTATTTATTTGATTTATTAATTATATAACATTACAATTTAACTTAGTATCTCCGCTAAAATGATTAACCTATCACAGGAATTCAAATGTAATGCTGCGCACGGGCTTGCCCGATAGAAACTTGCATGCATTATCTAGTCATGCGATATATTGATAACAAATATCACAGAAAAAATTCGAACATTATAAGGAATTTCCAATGCATGCGTGAAGTGAAAGATAAGAAATTAACACATGGCACGTTCTTTGTAAGATTTTTTAGCCCCTGAGGCAGTACACGTTATTTAAGGGGAAACTACGTGTTTAAGGGTTCGCGTTTTTTTACGATTCTTGTACTTTTTCTTGCACCTCAACAAAGCTATATTTTTACTAAGTTTTTTATACCATGACTTCCGAACAAAATATCCCGGTTACGAAGAACTTACGTCTTATTTGACGTGACATAAAAAATTTTTTTGGGGCTCCTACTTTGTCATCGAGACACAATCGTTGCCACCACTTCAGCTACTTCTCGCGGACAGGATCTCGAAGGCACCTGGGTCAGTAATTTCTTACTAGAAGCAAGAAAACTCGGTGAAGATTTAGAAGGAATGGGGTGTATTTTTTTATTTTGCAAGGTTAGGGTAACTTCTAACGTGCTTCGGGACGCCTAGGAGAATTACCGGGTATGAAAAGCTGGTAACCACTCCAGGTTCTCTATTCGGGCACCCCAACTTTGTCGTTGGTAAAGGTATGCTGATTCTGGAGGTGGAATTAATTATGAATTAGAAAGAAGATATCTTGGTCCGTGAAGCAGAAGAAGCTCGCATTCAGGATGTACTATCGCGTCTTCGGCACAAACTATCTGAAATACAAGAAAAAGTAAAAATGCAAAATTCAAGTAACCGGGAAATGGATGAAGATTCGGTTAATGAAGGTCCTGTACATGATGGTAGTGATGATTACGATAATATTAACAATGACAATAACAATACAATGCCAACAATGATATTAATAGCAATGATGATAATTTTTTTAGTGGTTCGATGCAACAAAAAAAAAGAAAATGGGTTAATCATAATAATTACACGGCCACATATGATAATTATACTTTGGCCGTTAAGTAATTTGCAACAGCAAAAGATTAATTATCTGAACCGGATAATTATAACGTAACTTCACGGGTAATCGCCGATAACTCCACAGTTACTATGAGCAATGCATTGATTGGTGGATTCTGCCACTTCGTGGCAAAATATCCATCATGCATTGCTTACCGTGAACTGTGAAGTAATTTCTGATAACCGTGAAGTTACTATCAATAATACAATAACAACAACATCATCATCATCACCAGCAGTAACAACAGCATCAACAACAACAACATTCACCATCAGAACCACCATTATCTTCACAGTCGCAGTAAAAGACCAAAAAAAAATTACAATTATGGTCATGTAACTCAAAAACGTAAAAAAAAAATATAAATCATCATCACCATTAACGACAACCATCATGACAACCATCACAACAACCATCACATGATAATTTCGAAGATAATAATTATAACAATGGCGGTGGTGATGAGGACAACAATAATAGCAACAATAACAATTCATGTATGAGATGTCCCGTACATTGTCCAGATTAATATTTTTTATATTTTTTATCCCTTCGTCTGTAACGCAGGCAAATTTGCCTGCATAAACATAGTAGCATGTGAAAGTCTACAGACGAAGAGATAATGTATTTTATTAATAAAGGATTGGGCTTTAAAAACCAAATAAAAATAGTACACAGCAATTTCTTCCGTCACTTGGTGAGGGTCGGGAGTTCCATAATCAGCGGTTGATACATATAAATATGAATTATTTTTTCGTGTGAATGTATTTCGGGTAAAAAATCGGTTATATTGTATATCATTTTTTTCGTGTGAGGTTATATATGCATCAAGGATTTTTATACCCGATATAGATTTTTAACTTGTAAAGCTAGTCCTGGTGGCCAATTTTGTATAATTAATTGTGCATGTGAATTTCGGGAATTATTATGTTGTATTGATATCGAGAATTTTATCTAAATTTTTGGCAAAGTGAATTCTTTGTGAACCGAGTTCACGAAGTGATTGATATTTTTTTTTCAAGTACTCATGTAATTTTTATTAACTTAAGCTTTTGAATATTTCTCTATCTTATATAAATCAATGGCAAACACACAATCTAAAATCGATTTATTAGAACAGAATTACAAGCTTGTAGCTGAAATTAGTGAACTTAAAAAGAAGTATACTAAGGTCGAGGCTGAGAACGTGAAGCTAAGACAGGTCATAGAAGAGAATACAGATCTCAAAACCAGGTTGGAAGAGCTAGAGAAAAAAAATAAAAACGGATACTGCCATCCTTATTGCTGAAAATGTTGAGCTTAAAGACAGAGTTACCAAATTCGAACACTAACGAACAGGAAGCATCTCCACAAAAGATATTTCGCCATCCTCAGCTTGTTTAGAATTATCTGTAATTTCTCAATCATCCGCTTCAACTATTGAAACTTACTCCGATGAAGAAAAATTATATATGCTCTGTGGATCCAAATCTGATACAAAATGGTATTTCTTTTGAAACGGATCTTGACAATACCCCTAAACAGGTAGTAAATATCACTTCTGTACATCTAATCTCAGCGAAATTGAGAAAAGCTCAGAATCTGCGTCACAGAAACTAAATTATTGGAGGATAGGAGGTTGATGAATTTCTGGATTCAACGTATAAGGAAATGATTAGTAACGAAATAAGAGAAAGAAATCGGAAAAGAAGTTCAGATAATATTTCGCAATCTAATAAAAACAAAGTACAGAAATTTATGTTAGAAGTTTCTGAAAACTCTAGTCCACAATTACAATATACCGATTCTATTATCTCCGAAGGAGGCACAGCTAATGGTAATGTAGATAGGGACATAACTTCTACAACCCCGAATGAAACAAAATTTCAACCCATCAATGCTAACTTTACGCTTTTATATGAAAATCTTTGTGATGATGCTATAATTCTTGCTGATCGTAAAACCCAAGAAGCTATCATGTGTTATTGCCTATTTGGAAAGGCTCTTATTAAAAGACGTAATGAAATAGCATCGGAAAAACAAGTTGATCCAGAATCCAATACTGTTAGTAGAATTTTAAATAAAGTACAAGCACAGTTATCCGCAGACACTTCTGATAGCCTTTACGTAAGAGAATCGAAAAAACAAAGAAGCTTTATAAACGTTTTGATGCTAAAATTTATCGCATTCATTCCTTTTCTGCTGACAGTATATCTAAATTTAAAAAAAAGGAAATTCAGTATATTATAGATAATGTATCCTTTGACTGAGAAAATTTATGTATTAACACTATTGCAGAGCAGGCCCGTAGGGCGACTTAAAAAGGTCATTGCTCTTCGAGCCTACACATGACATCGCTCCCCTGAGACTCATTATAGCGTGATGTGATTTTCTTCACTTTGTGGCTATATATAAGATCAGATGCATTAATATAAAGCTCGATAATTAATTTTACCCTATACTTTACGATGCTTAGGATGTTTCTTTACAGCTTCAGTTTTATTCACATGTATAACTTATATTCCCGAACTGGATGTGAAAGAATTACTTGAGTCTGAAGTATCTGAATTGGAAGAAGCATTCGAATCCGTGGAATACTTGACCCCACCTTTCTTGCTCTTATTTTGGCGTGAATTAGAAGAAGCGGAGTCGTAGAATTCATCAACATTATTCTCAGTAACACACACTATAACCCCTCCCCCCTTTCTTGGCGTTAAGATCTTTGATACGCAGTGTTGCTTTTACCCAAGCATCTTCTGCATCGGTCACAATTTCAGGTATGTATGTTTGTAATTCACCATTATAATATTTTCGGCCATAAAACCAATTATTACCCAACAAAATATGTTAGGCATTTTAGGGATATAATTTTCTACGAATACTTCGGTTGGTATGGTAATAGATTTTTTGTTATTAAGTCGGGCATTATTTTTTATATTAGAGATGAAGGTAAGTGGAATTATGGCCCATCCAAGTGTAGGTTTGGTTTCTTCTCTGATGAATTTGCTATCTTTCTCTTCGGGGGTTAACATTCTGCCAATTTTACCACCTATTTTCTTGAGGAGTTTATCAGACACATAGATGGCCCGAGGAATTCTGGTATAAGACGGCAATTAACTTTTTGGGTCCCTACTCTAGCTTTGGTTATTTTCATGGTAAGTTATATTATATGTAATATTTTTAACCGAAAAAATAATTATGTATATTAATAAAAATAATTTAACGTTTACTATGGCCGAAGATAATAACCAGTCTGTTACAAATGAAGCAATGGTTAAAGATAATATCAATATTGACTCGTCTCAAGAATTCTGTGAAAAGTTAGTGGCATCATTCAATTTGCAAGAATTACGTGAAAGTGTTGAACAAGTCTTTAACAGAGCAACGGAATACTATTAGGGTGGTATCCAGTATTCGTAGGCAAGTATCGGGTAAAAAAATCTGGATTTCTCTTCGCCAATTACTGAAGATAGTGAAACTCAAGATTCAGCAAGAAATTATAAATGCGATAGCAAACCCTGATATTGTATAAAGACGTTGCAAGAAGGTTAAGGTTAGAATTAAGACCATTCTTAGCGATTCCTCATCTGAGTCTTCGTCTGGGTCTAGCTCTGAATCTGAATTCGATTTTAATATGAGCTATATGTATCAAAAGTAAAGAAGCGTGATTAATCTTTTTCGTAGATTCGGAATGGTCTTGCTTTCTCAGGACTTAAGGCATTCTTTTTTTTTTTTTAAAAAAAAAATATTAATAGGTTATTTATCTGTTAAAAAAAGGTCAAAGATTTGCATTCTATTTGAAAAGGGATATTCTACTTGTTATATTGCATCTAAAGAAAATATTTCTCAATCAACTGTTATAAGAATTAAGCAAAGAAAAGATATCGGCCTATAATTAACTACAACATAGTTCTGTACTAGAGAAGTATGATTCTCGGGATCATGGCGAAGACATTCCCCAGTGATTGTATAGGTGTGAGCCATGTTCTTGGCTTCATGTACTACAACACCATAAGCCGCTCCCATTTTTCGCAAATAACGAGGAATTAAATCATAGTTTTTAGAAATGTATTCAATATTTTAGTTCCTGGCTTACCTGGGTCGCCCATTCGGCCAGAAGATATTGCATCCTGAATCCAAGTGAGTAATTCTTTGGCTCGTTCTTGGTTCTTCTCTAACGATTAAATTTTCGAGGTCTATCTTTCTGATCTCTATTTTTCGCATACCCAGTTACTCCAACATCTGTAATGCGCAAAGTTATAAGTTCAGCAGGGCGTATACAAAGCATTATCATAACATCGGCGAGAGATTGTAAATAAGTGTAGAAACATCATACTCATCTAATCTTTCCTTAACTGACTCTAATGTAAAATGGTCTGGGTAATTAATTCATCAATCTCTTCAGTAATTTTCGATGCTTTTTTTGTATTTCATTGACTTCTTTCGTAATATCAAGAATTTTTGTAGCCTCAATTATTTTTGGATGAGGCATCAAGATTTCGTACAAATTTTGTTGCAATAGCAGACATGTTCAGGTTATTGTGTATCAATATTTTAGGTTATACTGTCTTGAGTATATATTATGGAAAATATTTTTTCAAATCGAAATTAATTATCCGTGGATTCGTATATCTGTACACAAAAATTGAATGGGTTCATGGTTAATGTAATTCTATCGGAAAATGGATATGAGTAAGGCACGGAATAGATCGAAGGTTTTAGAATCCATAGCTCTACGTAATAAGATTGTTGAAAATATTAATAGGATCAAAGTAGACATACGCCAAGCACGCGATACATGTTAATACCTTGGGTCGGATCTGTTTATTTGAAATTTATCAATACATAGAATATAACGAAAAAATTTATAGTTTCGGGGTAGGAGCCGGGCTATATTAATTGGTGGCATCATAAACGGATGGGATAGATTATAGCTATACATATTCTCTAGTCATATATATCATAAAGAAGATCAATCTTTTTTTCAAGCTTTCTTGCCTGTCTATAAAGATCTTGCCATTGGCTATGAAATTTATTTCGAAGAACAGAGGATTTGATAAGACAGGGAAGAATTTTTATAAGATTGGTTATATAAAAATTAACAATTATATGAACATTTTTAATATCATATACAGTGATTCAATCATAATATGTAGTATTAATAATTGTATGAAGACGTGTTGTTTCCTGTTTACTCCAATATAATTGACCTTTTGTAAAATTAAGGTTTTTATAAAGATCTCTTTCTTTTGTTTTAAGAGAGTTCACAATACTTCTATACTTCATGATGATTTACAATAAAAGAATAAAGATCTTTATATTCAAAGGTTAATAAATATATTTTCAAGCAATTCATGGGTAGCAAGCAGGTCAAAAGTGAGGCCAGAATTTTTTTGTGTATATGTCATTAATAATAAATAAGTGAAAAGTTTTTAGTATATATATATTTACAAAATCAAAGCTTTAAATAAAAATTAATTTTCCACCTCTTTGATTATATATTTATCAAGAAATATATGATTATTTTAAATAGGAGATCTGAATATTGTTTAGCTAAGTAATCTTATACTTTTGAATATTTATTCAATTTACCTATAATAAAAGTGAATTTTAAAAACTTATTTCATAATGAAACTTCTTTCTGATAAAGAGCCTACCCTATATCACTTTACTAAAGATGAAATTAATTTTGTGTTAGATTCTTAGATATGACAATATATCAAAAAAGATAGATTTATTTGTGAAAAAAATGTTTACGAAAATCAGAATATATTAAATATTTTAAATCATTACCCGATAAATTATATGCATTTTAAAATAAGTTGACTTATTTTTAAACTGGTTTTTATATAATATATATTATAACTATATATATGAATTACTGATAAGATAGACAAAAAAAATAATTATTTCAATCTATTCACAAGTTTATGTTCAGATATATATAGCTAACTATTTTATTTATAATATGCAATTTTTTTATATTAATAAATATAGGTAGTATACTTATTCTAGCATGATCAGAATTTGCATAATTAGTGATCTTAAAAAACATTTATAGTTCATACTTAAAATCAGATAAGTTAGATATATGATTCTCTATTATAGAATAGTATTTTGTAATTAATTTAGCCTACCTTTTTTATGATAGTTTAATTTATTGTAATATTTTTCAGCATATTTAATACATATATCATATGTAAAAATAGTTAATATATTACATTTTATACAAGAATTATGCAATTGTATTTTTCAATAAAGAGTATAATCCTCTTATCAATAATAGCTTTTTTTATAGATATAATTATAAATATAAGTATATAAGTAAGAATAGAATATTATTACTAATAGTGATAATTAATAACTTTTAATTTTATATATATAGAATAATTATTTTTTGAATTAAACTTTTTATATCACTTTTATTATAAGTTAATAAATTAATGCTTATATATACTTTTTTATTAGATTAAATAATATATATATATAAATTAATAAAATTAGTTTATTTAGTAAAGTAAAAAAAACATTTATGTAAATTATTACAATAATAGTATCTAAATTAAAAAATTAGCTGAATATAATAAAGCAAAAATAATTCTTTAAAGTTTAACAGATCTTAATTATAAATCTGATATAGAGAACATATATATTATAAATAGTAACTTAAATCTAATGATCATAATAGTTTTATTAATAAAAATGATATTATATTTTTAGAGGTATACTAACTTGAAGAAATTTATTTTCAATATATATAATCTGAATAAAAGAAAAAGATTTTACATTGATCAATTATCTTTTGAAGTTTATAAAATACCTAACACACATGAATATATTAATAAAAATCAGCTTCTTTATTTAATTATTGATATTAATGTAAGATAAAAGCCTGATCTTAATAATTTTAAACTTTCTTTCTTAAATAATAAAAAAATAATTCATGTGAATTTGATATCTCAAATTTTAGTTATTTATACAGATGCATTAAGCTTAATATCAGATTATATATTTTTTTTAAATTCTTTTGTATTAGCAAATTTATCAAATACTAATAAATGCAATTGGCATATTATTTATTCTTATATTCAATTTGTAAATTATAGAGAATTTAAGGATTTTATTAAAAAAGTTATTGAACTAGTTGAAAAATTTATTGATATTAGTCTTTTTAAAATACATTTCAATTATCAGCTTTTAGAATTAACAAAGGAAAATCATATAAAAAATCCTGCTATTTCTTTTATTAAAAATGAATTTCAAAAATTAAACAATTATTTAGTTCAGTCTAAGAAAATTATTCAGAGATTTAATCATAAATCCTTTCTTCTGAAAAGCTAGTAAAAGAAAAATTCTAATCTATCAATAATAAAAATGCTTTAAATAAAGGAGTTAATCTAGTTATTACAAAATATAAATGATTTTATATTAGAATAATTAAGAAAGGATTTATTAACTTTCAAATATAATTTATTAAAGAATATCTTATATATGATATTAAATATGATAAGATTAATTATGTAAAAAATAGGCATTTTATACTTAAGTATTATCACTAAAAATAATATAAGTCAAAGATCACAAGAGTCTTGACTTTAATAAAATATTAAATCAGAAGTAAAGTCTAAATGGTAATTAATTAAAAAATTACTCAATATTATAAAATATCTACGTCTACTTTTTGAATTACCTAGAGTAATTATTAATATAAAGAAAATAAAGATAATTTAGAAGCTTATTCCAATTTTTTATGTAAAGAATCTAGTACAACTTTAATTCGCTCTTCTATAATGATAGCAAAAACAAAAAATCTAAAAAGAAATATGATACTTTATCTAAAAGTAGTGTATAATTACCTTCTATTATTTAGATTTCTTATTAAAAAACTCTTAGAATAAATCACAAAGCTTAATTAATAAACTTAAATCATCAGAGCTTAAAATCTGTAACTATTAGAATAAACAAAACTTATTTATAAATAAATAGTTACTTCTAGTGATATATTTTCAATCAAAAATTGAAAATAAATGTCTTATATTTGTTCTTATTTTCTAATTTTAATAAATATTTCATTATCAATTTTCATTTACAAGAAATAGAAATATCAAGTTATTAGTATAAAAATAGTTTTAATCCTAAATTTTAATTTAATCACACTTTTAATCCTTTAATAATAAGTTTATCTCTTCTTCTACTTCTAAATATACCTTTATTTCTAAACTTAAGCTCTATTTCTAAATCTACTATTATACTTCCTTCTATTAAATATTACCATTTCATGATTTGATTAATGTCATAATATACAGATTGATTTATTTGTGATCTTTGTTTCTAAGTATAACAGGTGTCAAAAAAGTTTTAATAACATTATCAATTTATTTAAAGAATCTTATACTTAATATTAGCATGCTAATTTTAGATAGAATATTTTATTCAATATCAAACTTTTCAAAATATTTTTTATTTTTAACGTAATTTTTGATACTATATATTAAGCCACATAATAATATAATTCAATTAATTTTAATAGAATATTCTATTGATTGATTTGATCTTTTATGTATTTTATATTTCAGTTATAAATTATTTATATATTCAAGCTATTGTTTATACCTTCTTATTAATGTATAATATATCTGATAAGTATTTTGCTACTATTAAGTATTGGTCAATCAACTGTTTTTATTAGTATTCAAATAATTCTTTATAAAGAGAATTCTGATATGTATAAAACATATAACAGAATTCTTTAAACTAGTTTTCTAATTTTCTTTTAAACTTTTTTAAAAGATTCAAATCAATGTGAAAATATATAATAAGTGTTAAGTATTTAAATAGATTTTTTTAATTGATTAAATCATAAAAGAATCTAAATCATTAAAAATAACTCTAGAAAAAATATTTATTTCAATATATATAATTTAAATATCTATCAATAAATATCTAAAGTTTCATTTTTAATAATAACACATACCATGATCCTAATCTTATAGTTATTATTAACTACTGTTATAATATAAAGCATTATATAAAATCAATTAATATTATAAGTAGTATTAACTATTATAATATCATTAAATCTGCAATATAATTTTCTTTATATAGGGGATATTCATAAAAGTAAATCCAGTTTTCTTAAGACTGATCCTAATCAAGATTTTATAATCTAAAGCAACTCTAAATCCTTTTATTCTAATAATAAATAAAGTATTTTAGAAGCATTTGCATCTTCTAGATTATTTTCTGATAAAATTAATAAATTATATTATACAAATCTTTCTTATAAATAGGCTGATCTGGATAATTATGTCTAAGTAAAGAATAGATAGATCCTTAGTTTATTTACTTTTGAATAGCATACTTCTATATCTGCTAATATATTAAGTAACAACTTATGAAAATGTGATACTATTTCACAAATCATTGATGTAAATGGATGATTATGAATATTTTTGAACTTATTTTTAGATAATTAATATTAAGTTTTAACTTACAAAATATGTGAATCAGATTTAGTACATTTATAAGTAACCCTTCACACTATACCTTCAAATTTTGCTTGTTCTAATCCTTTAATTAAAGCTTTCATTTAATGTAAAATTATTGATCCAATTATTAAATTTTTTTCAGTTAGTAAAAGTAAGTCTAAAGATCAATTCTAAAGGTTTAGATAGATCATTTGATTTATCTGATTCTTTACTATATAAAGCAGTATTAATTATCAGTAAATTTGATTTAAAAACTTAAGAAATATAAATTCAGATCATATTATTAGGAGAAAAAATATTAAGATTAATCAGATTAATATTATGCAAACTTATGAAAGTAAATTATTTTGATCAGAAAGCTATTAATAAGAAAAATTTTAATTACGTGATAAAATCTAATAATATAGTAATACAAATTGAAATAAATAATACAAAAAAATAAAATAATCACGTGAGCTATTAAAAAAATTAAAGTAATAGTTTTTAAATTATTATAAAAGGTATTTTTATAATTAATATAAGATATATTATTATAGTATTGTTAACTACAAAGTTTCAATAAAAATAGTTTAAAAAGTAAGAGAAAAAAAAGCAAAAATTAAAATTAATCAACAATTTAATTTATTAATTTTATAATAATAATAATAATATAAACACGTAATCATAATATAATAAACTTAATAAATAAATATATCATATATTTTTATTATATAATAAATTAATATATAACTCACATGACATTACATAAATTTTTAAAAATAAAATATTTATATAACATATTTTTTATATATTTAATAAGAAGCTATATTTTTCTTTTTGAAAATTTATATAATATATATATAATATATAATACAAGTATATGGGTTGATTGCTAGGAAAATCAGATTCTGGGAATTTTTTAGCAAAATTGAGATTTTTATTACATTTTAGTTTTTGATATTATTAGATTAAAATGTATTAAGCTCT
>CAJVPP010002176.1:0-15991 GCA_910592005.1 Funneliformis mosseae
TCGAATCAAGTCGAGTTTAAATCGAGTCGAGTTAAATATTTAACTCGACTTGAATTTGACTTGACTCGCAAATCATCAAGTCAAAAAAAACATAAACTCGACTCGATTTAAACTCGACTCAGCTTATCTAACTCGTGAGTTAACTCAACTCGTCCGGAACTCTAAAGAATATTATAAAGAGATTATTAATGCAAAGGTAATTTACTTATAATTTTTAGATGTTTGTTTGGATTTTTTAATAAGTGTTTCAATTTAAATTATTTGCATGTTTTTTTTAAACAAGAATTATTTAAAAATCAAAAATAATAAAATTTGATTTTATTTAAAAATTAAAAGTATCAAAAGAAATTTAAATTTTAATTATTAAATATTATATTTTTAATATAAATTCTGAAATAAAAATAATTTTTTAATAAAAAATTATATTCAAAATCTAAAATATTTTTTATTCTATAAATCTAAAATTATTAAAAATTTTATATATTCTTAATTTTAAATAAATTTAAAATTTTTTAAAATTATTGCTTATACAGTCAACTCTTATTATAACGAACTCTATATCCTAGACTTCAACTTTGTCATAAGGCTATAATGAAGATTTTAAGAAATTTGATTAGCCAATTCGCTATAACAAGAGTATTTTTATTATATTTATTTAAAAATTCATTATATCAAGAGTTCGCTATATCAAGAGTTGATTGTAAATAATAAATAACTTTTGTTAAATATTATTATAATAAATTTTATAAATAAATTTTAAAAGAAAGTTGAATTTTAATTTTCAATAAAACTAATAAATTATAACTAAATTGTTAAAAATTAATCCTTAATTTTAAAATAAAGATTTTGGATTTTCAGATAAGTTTATAATTTAATTTAAAATTAATATTATAAATAATTTATGATTTAAACTAATTATTAATTTATTCTAATTAATATTTTATTAATATTTTTAAATTAATAATTTTTTAAAATATTATATTATAAATATTAGAAACTCAATAATAATAATTATAATGTAATCTATTTAAGTTTAAGAAAGTTAAAATGATTTTTCATATATTTATAAGTTTAAATATAATAAAAAAAAATAAATATTCTTTTACAATAATAATAAATTTATAATTTTAGTAATTAAAATAAATATAAATATTGATACTTTTTTATTCAGAATATGTTTAAATAAACATTTTTAAATATTTTTATTACATCTAAAATAATATGTAAAATAATTTTTTCTATTAATGTGTATATAGCTTAAGACAGTGTTATTATAAGACATTGATGAGATACTGATGGGACATAGATGAAACAGATAGAATATTTGGGATATAGTGTAGGATAGGTTAGGACATATAGCTAAGACAACAAATCTCTGAAATATTAAAAATGTACATCACTAGCTTAAGGACTTGCTAGAAGAATACCTATATAATTAAGTAAATATAACCCTCAAAGTGACCCTTTTAAGTTTCTAATCCACAGTTAAGGGATATGCCAATCTAATATTAGAAGCACATTTCCAATGATTTTCTACCTAGTATAGACTACCTGTAATAGCTATATCCACAATTACAAGCTTATTAGACCATCAGATACTATTACCTTTGAATAGAGAGTTCACTTCAACTATAAAACTTATTCCTATTGATAACTACTAAGACTGTGAAATTGGGTCCTTTACATAGATGGTAATTTATACTCATAACGTCAAATATATTTAAAAATCAATTTCAGTCTCTACTCTTAATGACAGCTCAATTAAATAGTATTGTAACATGCAATGCAGTCTATTATCACTATAGCCTATCTAAAAGTGGTACTTAATCTACTAATTACTGGTTGACTACTTTCTTACTTGTGTAGGAGTCCCTGAATTTGAAAACATGAGACAGTATCTATTATAAACCTATTAGAGAAGGTCAAATTTCTATCGATCTTTAGCTTTATTTGCATCCACATGTTCTTTAAACCCAATATTTAGTATGATCAATATTGATAAATAGATCAATTGATCAATTTCTAACTCATATTAGTATATATGCTCATTTATTTAGTTATATATAAAATTCTTATAAAAATTATCTAGTTTTATGCCTTAGTTGGGACCTTTAACCTATGGCTATTGTAGTGTAATCTATAATAGAAGCTCAGTTATTATTAACTGAATTAGAAACACTAATCTCTGATATGTAAAATGATTTTTTTTTTCCTATTAATATGCGAAGGCTTAAGGTCTACTAGAGAAATACTTATTAATTAAGTAAATATTATCCTCAAAGTAACCTTTTAAGATCTCTGATCCTCAATTAAGAGGTATAGCAACCTAGCATTAGAAGCATATTCTCAATAATTTATTATTTAGTATAGACTACTTATAATAGCTATACCTGTAATTACAGACTTATTAGATCATTAGGTACCATCACCTTTGGATAAAGAGTTTACATCAACCATAGAATTTGTCATATCCTATTTTTACTAATTTAATTTATAGAGTTTTACCCCATTAATGACTATCAAGATTGTAGAATCAGGTCTTTTATATAGATAGTAATTTTTGTACTCATAATGTCAAATTTATCTGGGAATTAAATCCAGTCTTTACTTCTAGTGATAATTTGATTGGATAGTGCTACAGTGTACAATGCAATCTATTATTACCATAGCCATATGTAAGTAGTACTTAATCTACTAATTACTAGTTAACTACTTTTTTATTTGTGTAAAGGTCCCTGAATTTGAAAGTGTAAAACAATATCCATTATAGACCTATCAGCGATAGCCAAGTTTCTGTCGATCTTTAGCTTTATTTACATTTACTTATTCTTCAAATCTAGTATTTAAGCATGATCAATATCAATTGACTAATTGATCAACTAATTTCTAATGCATATTAGTATATATGTCTACTTATTAAGTTATATATAAAATTCTTATGAAAATTATCTAGTTTTATGCCTTAGCTGAGACTTGAATCTGTAATTATTGTAGTATAATCTATAATAAGAGCTCAGTCATTATTACCTGAACTAAGAACATCAATCCCTAATATATAAAATTTTTTTCTTTTTTATAAATGCGATAGTCTTGTATAATCTTTATTAATATTTATGAATTTACAAGAAAGACAAAATAAAACAAAAAATATAAAAATATCTATAAAATAATCTAATAAACTAAACTACTTTATCAATATTAACCTTGCACTTTACTGAACTAAACTATATATCAGAAAAGAAAAGAAAGCTAATCTAAATTAAAATACAGATATCAATATCTAAAAAGAAAGACATGATTACTGCTGTATCAGAAATTTGACCAGTGAGTATCATAGGTGATCCTAATATGTAAAATTATTTGTAAAATTTAAAAAAAATGATCAATTTTATGTAATAGTAAAAAGATTTGCATTTATATTACTAAATTAAATAGATAAATAATTTGCATTTCTTATTTTTTAAATTTAGTAATCTAATTATTATTTAATTTATTTAATTTTATTTTTTTTATTTTAAATTATTTATTTATTTTATTATTTTATTTAATTTATTATTATTACAATATATTTTATATAAATAGAAGTAGTTTTATAAGAAAAAAATAAAGTAGAATAAATTTATCTTATAATAAATTTTTAAGAAACAAATTGTTTAATACAGACATGTTGACAAAAACAGTATTATTAATTAATTATTAGCACATATTTCTCTCAATATTATATTTATCTTTATTTCTTATCTTTATTTTACTCTTCTATATGAAGGAAACCTTCTGCTAAATTTGATATTGCAGATGATTTACTTGCAATCTAAAAAAACTAGTATAATTTTATTAAGCATTTAAAATCTTTTATTTTCTAGATATATTAATAATAATTAATAAATTTTAATCTTTTAAAATTTTTAGTATTAAATTCAAAATTAATAAGCAAAATGAAATAATAAAAATAACAAAAAATCATAAATTTTCTTTATGTATTAAATTATAAAAGTTTATTATTTACTATTATTTGAATTATAAATATCAATAATTATCATCAAAATTTATAAATAGTATAAAAATTATCTATATGATAAATAATATGTAATAAATAATATATGATAAATAAGCTTTTCATGATAAAAAAATTCTAAATTCTTAAAATAAATAGTAAAATTAAAAAATAGAGAGATGTAATACAGGTAATAAATATAGATCATATTAAAAATAGTCTTTATAATTATTTTTATATTTTAATTAAGTTATAACTTAATATATTATAAGAAATTTAATTGTGTTATATAAGAGTGAGATACTATTATATAATATAATAATATTATATAATGATATTTCACTTAAGGTAGATTATATTATTATATTATAATTTATTTATTACATTATAATTTATTTATTATATTATAATTTATTTATTACATTATAATTTATTTATCACTTTATAATCTAATATATATAATCTGACTATTATTTTATAATTTAATAGATATAGTCTGAATGTTAACATATGATCTACATTTTTTTTTATTAGTTATCTCTTTAAGTTTTAACCATTTCTTTAAGTCTTTCTTGCTATTTATATATAAATTTCTACCTAGTTATAAATACTATTAGTATAGGACTTAAAAATTATTTGATTTTTTTTTAATTAATAATTACTTATTAAATTAATAATTAAATTATTAATATTAAAAATTCTAATTAGTCAATTTAATAAAATCATATAATATATTTTTACATTATAAAAAATTTTTTATGGTTTATTTATTTATATTTTATATTCTTTAATTTTTAATATTTATAATATATAGCCAATTTCTTAAACTATTATTATTTCAATTAATTAAGAGTTCAAGTAAAGTAAAAGGTTTTAAATTATTATTGAATTTACAAAAAAGCTAATATCATCAATTATTTTTGCTAATATTTCTCTTAATTATTTATTAGTTCATTTACATCTATATTATCTTAATTTGATATACTACTATTATTATTAATATCTTTAAATTTAATATTCAAAGAATCTAAAGTTTTTTTAATCTTGATTTTTCTCTTATATACTATATTATTTATGCTATTTTAATAGTTTTATTTAGTAATAACAGTTATGACTTTTATATGTATTGTATATTATATATGAGAAATCACATCCTTTTTAATATTATTAAATTTGAAAAAATTGAGAAAAATCTACAAGCAAATTCAATTAAATTAGGTGTTTAAAGTAAAATAATTTGTCAATATCTTAATAGAATTTTAATAAGCCTTTACTCTTAACTTTATTAGTTAAACTTTATGACATAAAATCCAATCTATCATTATTGTTCTTTTATATAAACATATATTTATATACATTGATTATATTAATTTATAATAATAATTTTATTAATATAAAATATTAACTTTTAGAAATTTAAAACTTTACTATATATATTAAAGTTTATTTTTTAATCAATAAATTTTATAATTGATTTGTATAATAATGTTATATTTAAAAATATATATCTAGTGATAAAATAGACTTCTTCTAATATTTATATATATAATTCTAAAGAAGACTATCTAAATATTATCTACTATAGGTAGTTTTCTTTCAATATTTTATATAATAATTATAAAGAAGTCTATACTTTTAAATACATATTTACTTATTTTTTTAAGTATTAAGATAATGTAAAAAGAGTATCTGATTATGAGTAAATTTGTATATTAATTTTAGTATTAAAAGAATTATGCTATTGTGATAAAGATTTTTGCTAATATTTTATATAATAATTCTGCAAAAGTTTTTATACTTAATATATCTACAGTAGTGGTCATAAGTATCTGATCGTTCGAGATCATTTAAAATTTTTATATAACTACCCCTTAAATTTTCCAGAAAATATAATGTAAGACAATACATAATTACCTGTAAATTTATAAATATCAATGATACAAAAAAAAAATTTAGATGATCATCAAACTTTCACTTGAAAAATGAAACTTTCTTTAAAGAAATGATATAAAATTGTCTTTTTACATGAGCACCCAGCTGATCTAAAATTTGGTTTTGGATTTATTGCTAAACAAGTATATTGTAGTAAGTCTACAGCTATTTATTGGATTAAAAGATATCATGAAAATCAGGACCTAAGTACTTTAGAAAGATTAGGGCGGCCTTATATAATATCTGTGAAATAAGATGATAAGATTGTAAATATGATAGAGAAAGAACATAATATAACAGCCATTCAAATCCAAGAAAAAATAGAATAAAGAGGTGTTGAATTTAGTATAGAAACAGTAAAGCGACATCTTCGTAAGTCTGGAGGAAAGTTTAGTAATAAAATTTCTAAACCTTTACTTAAAGAAGACTATTGAAAGAAAAGGTTGTAATGGGCAAAAAAATATAAGAATTTTGATTAGATTCAGTTGTTTTTACAGATGAAAGTACATTTTAATTATATACATCAAAAAAAAGGTTTGGCAGATTTCTAGTAGAAAAAAGTGTTTTGTTCTGTTAAGCATCTACCAAAAGTTCATGTTTAGAAATGTTTTTCTGCTTTTAGATTTGGTAAGCTATTTTGCTTTCAGAAAAACCTTAATGTTAAATTTATATGTACTATTTATGAGCAGGGTCTTCTGGCTTCTACCTCTAAACTTTTTGGTAAAGGTAACATAGATTAGATCTTGCAAAAAGATAATGATCCAAAGCATTGATTAAAAATCGCGAAAAAATGAAAGGAAAAAAATAGCATTGAGGTACTTTCTTGGCCATCAATGTCTCCAAATCAAATTCTATAGAAACATTTGAAGGTTAATGAAAATTAATATACAAAAAAAAAATTCTATTAATTAGAGGGTTAAAGGGAGAACTTACAAAAGAATAAAACTGATTATTACCTGTACTTATTGCAAATTTGGTAGCTAGTATGAAAAGGCGTACAGCTGCACTTATAGAGTTAGATGGTGACTACACAATATATTAATTTTAGTTAGTTGGTTATGTATTTTTTAAAAAAAAAATAATTTTGAATTTACTTACTTGTAGCCAGAGTTAAAGATAGTTGGATACTTATGACCATTACTGTAAATACATACTAATAATAGAGTAATCTTCTTTTAATTTTTTATATAATAATTATAAAAAGACTACCTTAATACCACTTATTAAGAATATATTTATCTATAATTCTTTTACCAATTTATTATATATTTTTTTTATCTATTAAAAAAATTAAATTTTTATTTATATTAATCTGTTTTTTATATTTTTTTTTATGTCTTATATAAACTTCACAAAAGTTCTTTTATATAATCAAGTAGGTTTTAAGTTAATAGTTTAATTTATTTATAACTCAGTAATTATTTTCTTTTTTATAATTACAGATGATATTATCAATTTAGACTTCATTATTTATAATATATATAACTGATAATTCTTTGAATAATATTGAGTATTCTGATTAACTTTAGATTTTTTATATATTAATCTTTTCTAATATCTATTAACTTCATATTTTAAAAATAATTTTACAATTGGGTTTAATTATTAGCTTCTTTCTTAAATAATAGATTATACTTTTGTAATATAAGATATATGTATATCTTATTTATTAGGAAAGCTGGTAATTTTACTAGTATGTTAGAATATATTTGATTAAATACTATTATATATTTATACATTGTGCAAAAAATTAGAATTTTATTTTAGATTCATAAAAGATATTTTTGAATAATAAATGACTAGAAAAAGATTGTGTAAAGTAATAAGTCTAGGTTTACTTTATTTCAAAGTAATAAAAAAATTTATGTATAGAAACTTCCAAAAGAAAGTTATAATGTAAATTGCTTTACTTTAATCATAAAATATGATAATAGTAGAATAATTATATAAAGGTATTTTAGTTAGTATAGATTAGACTCTTGGTAAAAATTAATATTTAGATTAATAGTAAAAATATTTATAAGAGATCCTTGGCTATTATGTAATACTATTTTTGAAGCAATTTGAAGAAAAAATAGTGAGTATTTTTTTTAATAAGACAATATACTAATACATACAAGTTTAAAAATACAAACTTTTATGAAAAAAGTGACGTTAACTCAACTCTTATAACTAGGATAAAGTTTAATCTTAATTTAA
This sequence comes from Funneliformis mosseae, assembly GCA_910592005.1. Taxonomy (NCBI): domain Eukaryota; kingdom Fungi; phylum Glomeromycota; class Glomeromycetes; order Glomerales; family Glomeraceae; genus Funneliformis; species Funneliformis mosseae. Next base: position 8,126 of record CAJVPP010002176.1, read on the forward strand.
TTGAATATATGTAGGATGAACTTGAACGCTATATTCAAGTAAAAGTAAAAGTCTAAAAATTTGAAAGAATTAAAGTTACTTCTTCAAGAATGCTAGTTATAAATTCAATGTGAGATTTATCAAAACTTATTAAAAGTATGAATTGTCAAATAATTACAGTAATAAAGATTTATAATTATCTTACAAGATATTGATAAAGATTTTTATTAAATTTTAATAAAAATCTTTATATAAAATTAAATATTATTTTGTTTTTCTTTAAAAAAAATATGATCTTTTATTAAGCAATTTTAATAATAAGCTTAATTCTTAAATTTGTTAAATTATGAATTTAGGTTTTTTATTAAGTAGATTGTAATAATAATTTTATATAATACTGTTTATAAAAAGAATTTAATTATTAAACTAATTAATTTTATTAATTTTATCAAAAATAGTTAAAAAATTATTAATATAATAAATAGTTTAATAATTTATAAAATATATTATTTAATTATGAAAAATTATAATTTATTTAATAAAATTATTGTATTTAATTTTTTCAATAATATAATAAAATACTGATTGATAAAAAATCATGATTTTTATTAATTTATCAGGTAATCATAAATTTTTGAGTAAGTAGTGTATATAGTTTTTTATATCTATTCATAATTAAAATTTTTAATCAATTAAATTATTGATCATGTAAATTAAAATGAATATTAATTTGTATAAATCATAAATCTTGAATTATTTAATACATTGTTTTAGTAAATTATATAATGTGTATAGAATAATATAAAAATTACTCACTTTTTAAAAGCTAATAAATTACTTGATAATTCTTTTTTGTTAAAATTTTAAATTTCTTTTAATTCTTCATATGTAAAGATATCTTATTGTATGTAGTTCTCATTATCTGGATCAATTAAAAAAGAATAGTAGAGATTTTCAAAAAAATATAAATAAATTACTATTGAATTACAAAAAAAAAATATGAGTAAATACTCATTATTCATATGAACATTTTATTTTAAATGCATATAATACATCTTTAATAATTTTTCTAGTTAACAAAATCCATTTATTTTTTTGTAAAATTTTTTGATATATAGCTGTAAATTTTTAATATGCTAATAAAATTATTTATAGAGTATTTTTAGGTATTTTATTACTATCAACTTTCTTAACATTTATGTTTTCTTTATAGATTTTAATTGTATATATTTAAAATGTAAGAAAAGATAAGAAGGAATTTTTAGGATTATTTATACATATTTATTGCTAACCTTTTTGATACTTGTAGAGTAATTAAATCTGAATTTAAAAATTATTATATTTTTCACTTAAAGGTATTATATTTTCTTTATATGATAAGCGTAGTTATTTTTTATAAAATTTACCTAATGCATCAAATGTTTAAAGAATTTTTTTATTATAAATACTTTGAACTTTTCTCTAATATTAATTATAAAATAGTTCTTACAAAAAAAAATATAATAATAAATTAAAAATTAATACTGATACTTTTTTTGCATTACTGTAATTTTTTAATGATAATTTCTTACCAAAAGAAAGATAAGTTAGATTTGATATGCTTAAGATTTATTTTATTAAATAAAGTAGACAATTAGAAAATATATTTTATTGTTCCTTTATACTAATAAATTAAACTGAAACAAAATAAAGTAGTTCATAATGATGAGACTCCTGATGTTCTAAACGCAGATAATATCTATTAAGGAGTTATCTTACATTATCACTTAGATCAGAAAACTTTAATAATCTAAGTGCAGGTAATACTTGTTAAGGAGATTTCTTTCTGCTGAATTAAATGAAAAAATTATTTTTTTTTTTCATATTGTTAGCTGATTCTAGACTTATTTTTTACGTTAGCAAAAAATGACTGATTTATGTATTATTAAAGTCTTTTTTATCATCTAAATGTGATAATAGATTTACAATAAGAATATAATTTAATATTAAAAAATCTATATATAATCAAAAACTAAAGTCACATTCTTCTAAATAATATATAAAAACTAAAGGCAAAGTAATTAATAACTACAAGTTCTTTTTTAATCTTTATTACTATATTTATATATTTAACTAAAATATATTTGGTATGGCATTTAAAAAAAAGTGATTATAGTATGCAATATTAAATATTATATGATAAAGCCTATAGATTTATATATTTGCATAATTTTGCATTTATATACTATAATTTATATTATATATATATCATACTTTTAAGACAATTTATTATTTTTTGTATTTTTTACATAATCTATTATATATTTACTATTTAAAGAATAATATTTAATTGATCATCATAATTATCTATATCTTTTTTTAAAATATTTTAGTATTTGAGAGATTATTAAAAAATTCTTAATTTAAAATTCATTTTTGTTTAAAAAATAAAAAATTATATTGTAAATTTTGTAATCATGTAGTTAATTATAAATGTAAATTTGTTATTAAAACTTATATAAACTTACTAACTTATTTAAATAAAAAAAGAGAAGACGATGAGAATGCTAAAGCTTTACAAATAACTATCCTAAATATTTATCAAATTAGGTCAGAAAAATAAGAAAATACTTTATATCTTGTTGAAGCATTCACTAAAGCTGATATTCTACTTAAAATGTTGATAAACTTAAACCTTTTTTATAAATATTGTAATAATAGTAAAATTTTTCATCTATATTTATATTTGTAATTTATTTTTGTTTTAAATATTTATATTAATATCAAAAATTAAAAATTAAAAATAAAGCTGTTATTAATGCAAATCATTTATACGAAAGATATCTTATAGCTATTTTTAAATCAGCAAAAATATGTTAAAGAAATTAGCATCTCTAGTTTAGTTACTAATAACTAAACTCCTATTATAAATTATACTACAATAATCATAGATTCAAATTTCAGCTGAGGTATAAAACTAGATAATTTTTTTAAGAATTTTATATGTAACTAAATATATAGACGTATATATTAATATATATTTGTAATTGATTAATTGATCTATCAATTGAAGTTGATTATACTTAAATACTAGATTTGAAGAATATATGGATGCAAATAAAGTCAGAGATCAATAGAAATTTAGCCTTTACTGATAAATCTATAATGAATATTACCTTATGTCTTCAAATTTAGTTATTCTTACATAAGTAAGAAAGTGGTTAACTAGTAATTAGTAAATTGAGTACTATTTTCAAGTGACTATAATGATCATAGACTGCATTACATTATCACAATACTATCTAATTAAACTATTATTAGGGGTAGAGATTAGATTCGATTCTCAAGTGAATTGAATATTATAGATACAAAATTATTATCTATGTAAAGAACTTAATCTTATAATTTCAGAAGTTATTAATAGAGTAAAATCTAAAGCTTTATATAAGTCAGCTTAGCTTGGATTACTATTAGTTCAAGCTAAGCTATTTTTTTTCAGTTTAGCTTAGCTCAGTTTATAAAAATTAATTAATAAACCAAGCTAAGCCAATGCAACTTATAAGCTAACTCGTTTAGTTTGCATTTATATTTAGAAATGAAAAACTGTCGATAGAAATGTTTCTCATTAAGAGAAACATTTTCAGAATGATTTATTTATTTCAAAAGGAACGTTCTGGAATGATTCTCTTTGAGAGAAACGTTTTTGGAATGATTCCTATTAAGTAAAAAGTTCTGAAATGATTCTCTTTAAGAAGAATATTTCTGAAATGATTCTTATTAAAAGAAAAATTCTAAAAGAATTTCTTTTGAGAGAAACATTTTCAGAATGATTTTTATTAAGAGATAAGTTCTAGAATGATTTTCTTTGAGAGAAACATTTCTGGAATGATTCTCTTCAAGAGAAATATTTTTAAAATAATTCCCTTTAAAAGAAATGTTTCTAGAATAATTCTTTTCAAGAGAATTATTTCTGGAGTGAATTTCATAAAGGTTTTCACTTCCAGAGAAATTTTTTTGAAGGATTTTACTTATGAAATGATTTCCTTAAAAAATTTCGCTTTTAGAGTGATTTTCTTAAAGAACTTCATTTCAGAAATGATTTTCTTGAAGGATTTTGCTTCTGAAGTGATTTTCTTAAAGGATTTCACTTTCAGAGCAATTTTCTTAAAGGACTTTACTTCCAGAACGATTTTCTTAAAGGATTTTGTTTCTGAAATAATTTTCTTAAAGGATTTTACTTTCAGAATAATTTTCTTAAAAGACTTCACATCTGGAATAATTTTCTTAAAGAACTTTGCTTCTGAAATGATTTTCTTAAAAGATTTTGCTTTCAAAATAATTTTTTTAAAGGACTTTATTTTTGAATGATTTCTTTAAAGAACTTTACTTTTGGAGTGATTTTCTTTAAGAAAATATTACCAGATGCGTTTTCTTAAAAGAAAATATTACCAGAACTATTTTTCTTCAAAGAAAATGTTACTGAAGCTATTTTCTTAAAGAAAATATCACTAGAGCTGTTTTTCTTTAAAGAAAAACCATCTTTAGAATTATTTTCTTCAAAGAAAAAAATACAAGCCAATAAGCTGAGCTGCAGTATGAGCTAAATCATAATATAAACTAGTTTATCTGGCTCACAGCTCATTTTATAATAGCTCAAGTCAAGCTTAAATAAGCCAGCTCGTTTGACTTGCAAGTAGTTCAATTTATGTAGAGCTCTAGTAAAATCCTATAAGTTAAATTGGTAAAAATAAAATATGACAAGCTTAATAGTTAAAGTAAGCATTTTATCTAAAAGTGAAATACTCTATGATTAAGATTACTTGTTTAAAATTATTTTAGATTTAACAAAACATTTAAAACTATAGTTTCACCAAATTTTTACTAAGGTTTGATATAGTTTCACATTTATATAAGCTTTGATATAGTTTTATCTTTTATAGAATTTTGCAGATTATTTATAAGGTTTAATATAATTTTGTTAAATTTTACCTTTTTCTATTTAAACAACTTGCAAAATCTCTAAGTTTCGTTTAGTAACCTTATCTGTAATCTAGTGAGTCTGTGAAGTTATTTCAGATGGTTTATACTAGATGATAATCATCTGGAGATATGCCTTTAGATAAGATTATCATATTCTTTAATTAAGAATCAAAAATCCATAAAATCTCTTTTGAGAGTAAATTTACTTAATAAATAAATATACTACTAGCTAGTTCTCCTGCCACTACATATTAATAAAAAAAAAAGCAAAAAATATGTTAATAAATAAATTAGCTAATTAAATAATTCTATAACTATGAATAAAATAATAGATAGTTGTAGAAGAAGTGTACTTGATGTATTATTTAGTTATTAAAATAAAATTAAATTAGTAAATACCATTTTTAGAAACTATTAACAATTTAACAATTGTATAAGCTTTTATTAATATTATTTATTCTTACAATATTTCTTTTACCAATTTAATATTTTTATTAGTAATAATATATTATATATAAAAAAGCTTTTACCAATATCTTATTTCTATTAATATTACACTTATTTTATAACATATGTTTTGTTTATATTTATAATCTTGTTAGTGAAACTTGAGTGAATTTTGAACATTTTAAATTATTAGATATTATAGTTAAACATATTAAACAATATTTGTATACTCAGCAGTAAGAAAAAGAAGATAGAGAGAACATTTAATTTCAAAATCTGTTCTTTTAAATATAAAGAAAGTACATAAGATTTATTTATTAATTTACCTTCTTTACCTATTAAGATTAAATAGAATTTTTAGTTTAAATTTTTAATTTGAATAAAAAATTATTATTAACATATGGTTATATTTTTTATTAAAGAATCTGTAAAAAAATTCTATTGCTATTAAAAGATTTTTTAAAATCAAAGTCAAAGTTTTTATATAGATATTTTAATTAAATTTATTTCATTTAATGTACAAAGGTAAATATTAAAATTATTTTTTATTATTTTATTATTACTAAAATATAAAAATTAAAGTTTTGATATTTTTTAGATTAATATTAGATCTTGAATTTTTTAAAATAAAAAATTTAGCTATTGCTCATTTTGTTTTTTAAGAATTAAACAACCAGAGCATTTTTGTAAATAAAATAAATAACCCATCAAATAGTATAAAAATGACATAACTATTATTTTAGAATTATCAAAATTATGAATATTTTATTTCAATTTTTTTTAAAGCTTTAAATTAGTATTAAAAAAATTTGAAAAATATATAGATTCTTATTCTGCTTTACTATTATTCAATGCAATTTAATGTTTTAACCCTCAATTTATTCAATCATCTCAAAATTAACTAATTATAATCTAATTTCAGAATTTCAAAATCCTTCTAATTCTATTATAATTGAATGGGCAATTTATTGTGATTTGGTAGAAATTTTTGAGAAGGATGATTTGAATTTAAATCAATATTGACAAGAAAAAAAAGAATCTTTTCAAATTTATCAAGTATTGCATTAGTTTACATATAGTTACCTATTTTAAAAGTTGATGTTGAATGTAGTTTTTCTAATTATAAAAGAATTTTAGATAATAGACATAGATCACTTTTATTGAGTGTTAAATTTTTTATATTATAATAATCAATAAAATAATAAAGTATATTTTTTATTATATAAAAATTTTATTTTCATATTTTGCATTTTTGATACAATAAAATGCACATTTTTTAATTTTGCACAGCACAAAACTGTGGGCTCTATTATAGGATAATTACATGCCATTAAGAACACTAATAAAATTTTATGTAACTTTTTTAGCTGGCATTACTAATAGCTAAGTTCAGACATTAAATTAGGGCAGATCGCAACTTGGAACACCAATTTCTTAAATATGAAGTGAAGTTGATTATTGTATAAATATCGTATTTTATTGAAAATAAGCATATCCTAAAAATAAGCATAAACATATTTATTCAAGACCTGAAAATAAGCACATTTGTAAATTTTATTGTAAAAAATTTAACCAGATATATTATAAATACAAAATAATTTTACAAAAAATAAGCTATTATAACTTGTTAAAAGTATTATTGTTAAAAACTTCTATCATCAGTTTCACTTGTTACAAATTCCTCAACCTTTGATTCTACTATATTAATTTCCAATTCTGTTTCTTCATCAATTTCTGATCTATCAATTTCAATTCTGATTCCTTTTCATCTACATCAGAATTTACTAGTAAATCTGTTATATAATGCTTCTTAAAAGATTCAATAATAATTTCATCAGAAATTTTCTCATGATTGCTTAACCCAATAACATACATCGCTTATTTTAGCATGCTGAAGATTTCTGTTAGCAGTATTTCTAACACTGCTACTTGCCATACACAGATGCTACTCATTTCAGAGATTATCCTTAAATGGCTTGTTGATTGTAACATTGAGAGGCTGACAGATACTTATTAATCTACCAGAAATCATTACTAAATAAGCATTACTTTTACAAAACTTATTTTTGACCGATCCTTTCAGGTGACCTTTAAATGAGTCGTATACTAGCATTGTTGAATCTCCAAATTTATTATCATTAAAGTAATCAATGTAATCCTTCATCAAATTAACATTCATCCATTTATTCTTCTGGAACCAAACTATTATACTAGAAGAAATTTTTTATTTTCATCACGTACCAATCTCTTTCCTTTAAATATACAAATAAAGGTAATTTTATCTCATCTTATTAAGTAGATTCAAATTTAATAAGATAAAAACTACAAAATTTGCAGAAACTACTAATCGTCTGAAATAAAAAGTGAGAAAGATTTAGAAAAAAATCTAAACTTAGTGGATTATTATATACAGAGGGTCACCAAAAGTCTCCGAACACTTTTTGGGATAACATAAAACTCAAAATTTAAAGTTAAAACTGA
>CAJVPP010002177.1:0-15987 GCA_910592005.1 Funneliformis mosseae
TAAGTTTAATCGAGATTTGTAATATGTCAATCACAATGGACACAATGGACACAATGGACAATGCAATGGACACAATGAAAAACTGTCCATTGTCGATTGTTATATCAATGGATATGTCCATTGCCAACACTGGAGTTTGTGAATTTGAAAGAACTGCTAACCATTTTTTACGATTCTGCCATATTTTTGTAACAGTTGTCCTATCAATATTTAGTTTATCACTATATTTTTATTAAAATATGATACAACAGCATTTTGTTTTATATTAGAATTTACCAACATATATTTACATACTTCTTTTTTTATATTAATACTAATAGAGGAGTGAGTTTTTTTTATTTCTGTAAATGTATAGATATCATTATATTAGAAATTTTTTAATTAATATAAAGAAAGAAGAAGTAAATTTTTATAAATGAAAAAAATTATTAATTTATAACATATAGAAAAAGAGATTATAGATAATCAAAAACGTGATATTTTTCTAGTAAAATACCTTAATTGCATAATTATTAACCTAAAGTAAAAAAGTCATTATTAAAATACGTGTAATATATTCTGAATATGCATATTAAAATAAATACAATTGTATTGCATAATATTGTGTGACTATATAAGAGAAAATTTACTTATATTAACTAATAATATTGGTCTAACAATTAGTGTGATAGTGATTATAATTGAAATATGCTTGTAAAGAAGGTATTTTATATTTGAAAAGTCAGGATCAAATAATAATGTGCTTTAAAGAAGAGAGTGCTTATATAAGGGATAACTATAGAGAGGGTCGACTGTACTATCAAAATATGTTTCTGCCATTCTTTTCTTCAGGGACTATATATATATTACAAAATATTAGATATTAAAATTATGCTGAATGAAAATATAAGTTATTTGTATTTAAGGTTATTAAATAAAATCTATCTTATTTATATCACTTTTTACAAATAAATACATAAAAAAACTTAATAAATTAATACAAAATCTTATATAACAAAAAATGAGACTTTTGCATAATATATTATAATTAAAAAATATAGAGAAAAGTAAATCCTTTAAAATAAAAGACTAAAGCAGATAAAATTATAGATTGTGATATATATTATATAAGTGATCTAAATGTTACATTTTTAACATGTTATATATCTATCACTTTTATGATTTTTATTATAGCGTGAAATCATTTGAGATATAGTATAACTTACAACTAATATTGATTGTTTTTTAAATTTTATTTATATATTTTTTTATTCCTCTTGATTTTTTTTTTAATTTCATTTATTTTTTCTTTTCTATCTTTATTTATATTTTTTTTATTTTCCTTCTCTCCTAGATTTTTTTTAATTTTTCATTTTTTATACTTTAATTTTAAATTATGTTTTAAGTTTTTAATTTAGTTTTTAATTTTTTTTAAGTTTAGGTTTTATTTTTTTTAATTTTAAATTCTAATTTTTTTGTTTATTTTAATTTTAATTATTATTATTATATATTACTATAATTTTTATTTTTATATTTCTTATATTTTCTAATTATATTTTTAATATTTTAGTTATTCTTATTGTAATATTATAATTAGTATTTAAATAATGTCTAATTTATATAATTAGACATTTAAATACTGTTTCAAATAAATATATATATAATTGTCTAATTGAATAAAATCAATTAATAGACATTGTTAGATTTTATATATATTCAAATAATCTAATTAAATAATTAAATATATATTTAAATCTAATTAAATATTTAATTAAATAATATGATTAATATTTTTTATATTGTATAATAATGATAATTTTAATTTTTTTATTTTATATTATTTTTTTTATTTAAAATGCTATTACAAAGACATTCTTATACTAAATATATTATTATCTTAAATGAAAAAGTAAATAAATTTAATTATTTTACATTATGTTATTATTATAAAACTAAAATTATAAATATTATAAGATTAGTAGTTTCTTATTTAAAGTTATATAAAAAATTTGAGAAAAGGTATTCTGAAGTTGAAAGAGATAAATATTTTTTTCTGAAAAATATGAATAGAAAGATCAAACTAAGAGAAAATCTTTTATTTCTTATCTTCCTTATCATATCATTTATTTAATATAAATAATTTTTATAAATTTTATCATTAATTAAATAATTTAATTCTTATTTATTAATCTTTAATTTTATATATAAAATTTAAAGTTTATACCAAAAAATTTATTAATCTTATGACAAAGGGATTAACTAATAAAAATTAAAAAAATTACATATTATATGGGGTCTTTGCAATAGAAAGGAAGAAAACTCTAAAAAAATTAAAATTTTAGTTTATAAGCCAAAAATGTTCTAAATACTATAATTTGTTCAGATTTATTATTAACTCATTTTTTATTTTTTTTTGAGTTTCCTCCCTTTCTATTGCAAAGGCCTTATATGTCTAAACTAACTTTTCTTTTTAAATAAGAAAAATTTCAATGAGAAGATTTAATTTTGAATTCTATTGTAAATAATAAGTGATCATTTAGATGGATTGAAAATTAATCAAGTCAAAAAATATTAAGTTTTGCAAATTTTAAATTGAAGTTACCTAGTCAAAAAGTATTGATAGGTCATATTTTATGTTTAAATTTAAAAAGCTTTAATTAGTATTATACAAAAAGATAAACTTGAAATTACTGTATGCATTGATGGATAATAAAATATCAAAAAATAAGAAATCATAAAATCAGTTTTAAATTATATTTGATAGATAAGTTTTAGTATAAAAAGATGAAGATATAAGTATAGTAATAACAGAAAAAATGGTAGTTATAATTATGTAATTAAAATGATGATTTACATCATATCTGATTGATAATATAAATCAATTTTTTTTAGTTATTTACTATATTATACTGATTATATATATAAAAAACTGATACAAGTGTGTCTCATAACTGATATGATATTATATCATAAAAATTTTTATTAAAGAATAATATAAAATGATTAAGTCATTATAGAATAATAAAATACGAAATTTAAATGAACTATATAAAATTATCAAATTCTCACTAAAAATACTATATCAGTAATCATTACAGTTAAAAAAACTAAAATTTAAAATAATGATATCATTTAAAATGCTTAAAAGTTTTAAATATAAAATAGCAGTATTACCTTAATTAGCTTACTTATTCACATATTAGTGTAACAAGTTTTAAAATTGCAGATACTTTTAATAATACTTATTCAGACTTTATTATAATCATTTACATAGTTTGTAAAGCTTAGTTATTGAGTTTGTATTTCTAAAAACCTATTTCTTATTTTAATTGTAAAAGAAAAACAAGTTTTTTGAGCAAAAATTTATAAAAATTGAAAGGATATGTTTTTTTGATAAAATAATCTTTCAAATATTCTATAATACTACCTTAATTTATTATATAAAGAGTGAAGAAAAATCAACTTGTAGAGTTGTTAAACATCTATTTAAAGTTTATTTTTGAAAGACTTTTTGTTTGCAAAAAAATGTTAGATTTTACATATTTATGAAAACATAAATGAGAAGTTGTATTATAAAATTTTAATAGATAATCTTTTTGATCAAGCATATCAACTTCTTGGAGAGTCCTGAACCTTTTAACAGAATAATAATCTAAAGCATAAAGCCAAGCTTATAGTGTCTTTTCTTAAAAATTAACATCCTATAGTTTTCAATTGACTATTATATTCTCTAGATTTAAATTTAATAGAAAACTTGTAGGTGATTATTAAGAAAAGATAAAAAAGAAGATTAATAAATGAATTAGTAAAAAAATCTATTACGCAAAGGATTTTTATAAAAATTATTAAGGATGAATAGTTTAATATTAATTAAAACCTTTATCTTAATTTAGTAAATAGTATAAAAAGGAGAGTAAATTTAATAATTAAAAGGAATGATAATGTAATTCAATATTAAAATTTTAATATATAATAAATGTAATATTAATTTATTTATATTTTAAGTTTTGAATAATTTTAATTTTGTTTTAGTAGATATTATCTTTTTTATATGATTAAAATTATAAGTTTTTTTTTTTTTTCATAAATAAATATTTTATTTTATGAACTAATAAAAAAAAAAGAAATCATATATTGGAAAATCTACTGCAATATATTTTTAAAAATATGGATTATTAAGAATATATACAAAAGCAGTTAAAGGTTTTTTACCAATTATTGAATATTTTATAAAACTAACTTTATAAATATAATCTGAAGTTGCAAATAATGCAGATGATATCTTAAAATTAGAAAAAATTAAAAATGCTAATATCTTAGAATTAGAAAAATCAGAAAGTATATAAAAGAAATAAAAAGATAAAATAAATATTGAAATAAATAATAATAGCAATAATTTTATTAAAAAAATAGAAGCTCTTAAAATAATTCTTAAACAAAATAAAAAAATATAAATATTTAAAATATCATTCAGTTTATGAATTACTTATTAATTAAAAAAAATGATTTGTAAGAAAGCTGCATTTATTATTGCAAGTAATATTTTAATAAAGAATCATATTGTGCAAAAGGAATTAGAAAATAGGTAAAAAGTTAAATTAAAAATGAAGTATTACTAGTATTAATATAAGGTTATCATCAAAAAATAAAATCATTTATTGATAATAAAGATGTTATTAAAAAAAGCTTAAAATTTATTTGTGAAAAATTATATTTAAATTATACAGAATCTCTATTAATAATACTCTTTTTTTCTAAATAAAGATAATTATATTAATTTTTAAAAAATAGCTAGAGTGTAATTAAAAAAAACTTAGACTTGTTTTACAAAAACATTTAGAATATAGAACTATATTTCTTAAAAAAATGAAGAAATTTGAATTATTAATACTAATATTTAAAGGAGATAATATAGATTAAAGAAATCTAATTTTATTTGAAGAAAAATACTTTATATTTTTGTAACTCATAATGAATATTATTTTTACACTTATGATGATCATTCTATAATTTAGGTACCTCTTGATAAACCATCTATTCATAAAAAAGGATAAGAAAAATCAATAATAATTAATGAATTTTTTTTGAAAATAATTGGTTGTTTTAGATTAATAGATAAGCAAGTATCAAATATATTCAGAAATTCCAAAAGAGGTTCAAATTTTTACATTTAAATAAAGAATAAAGAAGGATGATAGATAACAAAATATCTACTTAAATAAGTAAAAGATTTTGCTATTTTAATTTTTAAAATAATATATCTAAATACAATTGTTATTTTTTGCTTTTAATAATAGTACTAATCATAAGTAATGACAGATAATATTTTATGTATATAACATATGATCTTAATTTAGGTAGATGATAACTAATAATGAAAGATACTGTATTTAGATCAAAAAATATTTTACAATTAATGGTATTTTCCTCAGATCATTTAAAATATTCAAATTAATCTAAAGGTATTAAACAAATATTAATTGAAAAAGGATTATAGAATGATAGTTTATATCTTAATTATCAATTATATAAAGAAAAAATAAATTAACTGATCCAATAAGAATTAATTATTATATATAGGATCTTTGCAATAGAAAGGGAGGAAACTCCAAAAAAATTAAAATTTTAGTTTAAAGCCAAAAATGTTCTAAATATTATAATTTGTTCAGATTTATTATTAATTCATTTTTTATTTTTTTTTGAGTTTCCTCCCTTTCTATTGCAAAGGCCTCATATGTAAAATTATGTCTTTACAATTAGATTTTCTTATATAAAAATTAGAATTAAAAATAATAATTGAGAAAATAGAACATAAATGTATTTTTTATTATAAATTTTATTGTAAATTAAATTTTATTGAAATATATTGAAAATCAGTAAAATAAAAATAAACTTACTTTCTAATAAAATTTTTTTAAATAAAATTTTTGTTGATTTTAAATTACAATAATAAATATAATTAAATACTAAAAGATATACATATGAGCATTGTGATTATATATAGAATAGATTATAAAAACTATTTTAAAAGCATTAAATTTTATTTTATTAATTAAAATAATATATTTATAAGAAAATCATGGAAATATATAAATATAAATAGGAAGTAAAGACCTGCATAAGTCTAAATTTTGAAGCCTGATCCAGCCTGAATTTTAAGTCAAGAATTAAAATGCTAGCCTAACCTAATCTGAATTAAATTTGTATATTAAAATACTAGCTTAGCTTAATTTAAACTTAATTATAATTATTGGTGATGTGAAATTTACAATTTAATCATTTTATTTTTATTTAACAAATTACAAAAGTAATAATATATATTTTTTTTACAATTTTTTATTATAATAAATAAATAAAAAAAATTAATAAATAGCACTATATAATACTAAAATGATATTATTATTTATAAATAATATAAAATTAATTAGTAACAATAAAATATTTTATTATACAATCAGTAGTGGTAAATTTTAATTAAATAATGATTTTTGTCAAATTATAAAAAATCTGAACTGGTACTTTAAACCCACTCAGACTCAATCTGAAAAATTTTAAACTTATATTTACTATTCTGTATTCAGCCTATTATAGACCTCTAATAAAAAGGGTATTACAAGAAAATTGCTGTATTTGCAGAAATAAATATAATTATATAGAAGAGTGCTTAATGATATATTTAATCAAATTATTTTAGAAAATAAATAATAAATAATAAATTTGTTTAGAATATTAAACAAAATTATAGGTAATATAATATATTATATTAACTAATCAAATTCATTCTATATTGGGTAATTTTATGTAATATTAGCAAAAAAATTGAGAAAAATTTTTTATTTAATTAAATTGCCTTTTTAAAAACTATTGTAATCAGATTGGATTGGTATAACATGATGTAGTATATTGCAGATCTAAATATCAAACATATCAGATATATTTGATATATAAATTATATTTGATATATCTGATATAATTGATATATCAGACATATTAGATATATTTAATATATTAAACATATTTGATTTATTTATTATATTTATCTATATATTAAATTTAATATAAATAAAGAATAATAAAATCATGTAAATTTTAATTTGCTTTTAGTTCACTTTAGTTTTCCTTTTAGTTTGCTTTTAAATATATATTTAGTAGCGCTTTTAGAGACATTTGGTCTAATCTCTACACTTAGTACTTTTAGTCCTTCAATTTTCTTTATTTTCTTTCTTATTTTTTTATTTTTTTATTATTTTTTATCGTAAATAAACATATTGTTATAACTTTAAAATTAATCAAGCTATCTTACTTTTAGTATTATTGAAAGTACATTATCATGTAAATTATAAAAGTTTGAGTTAAACTAAATTGAGCCGTTACGTAAACTTAAAAAAATTATCACTCAAACACTCCGTCTAATTGTCACAATTCATAAAGATTACATGTTAACACTATCTAATAATAAAATTTTATAAAATTCTAATCACTAGATCGTAAAATATTTTGGAGTTTATAATAAAAAAAGGATTATTTTAAACCTAATCTTGATATTACTATATGATAAAATAACATATTTTTATATTAGAAAAGTTTAAACAAATATATAAAGAACTTGATTTTCTTATTTATAATAATAAATAGTTAGAGACATTTTATTTTAATGAAAATAAATAGAATTAAATACAGTTAATGATTAACCTATTAGAACTAATATATAAAACAATAAAAATTTCTTTATTTAAATTTGTATCCAATTGTTAGTGATATTAAATAAACTTTTACAGAAATTCTTTGACATATTAAGATATATATTGATAATCACATATTATAAGAATCTATTATAGTAAATTTTATATATAAAAAAATTGATGATTATTAGAAGATACTTAATATCTTTATAACTATTTAACTATTCTTAATCTAAGTTTAAAATTACTTATTTTTCTATTTAGAGAATAATGTGATAAAGCAATAAATCAATTTTATTCAAGAATATTTATATATAGTATATACTATTAAAAGATTTAGATAATTTAAATTATATTGTAAAAAAAATACAAATACTAGATTATTTTTTGAAAATTTAATTATGCAATAACAAAATGAAATACAACTATTAGAAGGAGATATTTGGCTTTATTATTAACATAATCTGAGTAATTATCTTAATAGTATTAATATGCAAATAAATTTTTGATTTTATCAAAAATATTACATAATTATCTTATTATTTAAAGCACTAATAAATTAAGTGAATAAGTATTTTTAGTTATATTATATATTATTATAAAAGATTAAAATCATCTTAATCTTAATATAGCTTATATTTCTTTATATTTAAAAAGCTGAATGAAACAAAATACTAGTTTAGTTAATAATAATTATTTAAACTTATTATTTCTGATTTATAATATTTTAATAATGCTATTTTATTAATAAAATATAATAAAGATTACATTTTTTTTAAATAATTATCAAATTTATTTTAATAATATTTATTTATCATTTTATTTTTCAAAACAGAGAAATTTTTTTTAAAATACAAATTGTGGTTGTATTAATTAACTAATAAAAATTTAAACATGTGATTAACGGAAGTTAAAATTATAATTATAACTATAGTTTAACTTCAAATAATAAACTAAAGGTCAGTTCAACTCAAATACTAAACTAGTAGTTTTTGAATTGAACTAAACTAAATTAAGCTGATAATATTCCTATTGATCTTACATTATTTTTGATTATGATAATATTTAGACTCTATACGAGAGTTAGAAATTAAAATTTGATTTTAATTTATTTGATAATATAGTGAACTTAATTTATATCCTAGAACTTGAATAAAGACCTTACTTCTATCCAGTAGTATAGCTGAATACCTAATAATGCTAACTTATTATTTTATTATTTATAGAGACTTTAAGAATGAAATTTTATATTAATATAACATTTGTTAGATAAATATTTAAATATACTTGATTAGTTTAAAATAGGCTTAATTTAGTAATTTAAAATACGATAAATAGAATATTATATTAAAAAGATTTAATAAGTAATCTAACTAGCTTTTACCAATAATCATTATTAGAATACAAAAAAGTCATTTTAATTTTTATAATTAAACATATCCAATAAGTTAAAAATCATTAAATTCTTATTAATAAATGATAAGATAGTAATCTTTTGAATAATTACAATATTTAAATTATAAAAATCATATGATATGATGTAATTTTGATCATTTAACATTTTGCTTGCTTAAGTCAATATTGTTATAGAATATTAATGAGATATTGATGGAATAAAGATAGGATAGATAGAACATTTAAGATATAGTATGAGACAAGTTATGATAACAAATCTCTAGAATATCAAAAATGGATATTACTGTCTAAAGTTATAATAATTTTAATCATTTTGACTATTACAATCATTTGATCATTTTAATTTTAGTTTTATATATAATTGATATCTACAAAGGATTGCCAAAAGTTTCTAAATACCACTTTTTAGATGTGATTTAATATTACCACTTTTATATGATTTAGCAATATTACAATCATATGAAATTTCAAACCTTGTTTATATAAATTGTACTTTAAAATCCATTTTCAAAATGGTAATAATAGTTTCAAAAGGATAATGTTCAGCCTTACAAAATAAAGCAAATGAAGAATTTTTATGCAGAAAAGATTTAGTATGTTCATTTATGACTCACTCAAGTTCAAATATTAACTTAATTAAAAACTGTAAATTAATATCAAGAAAAGTATCTGTAAAAAGAAAAAATGCTTTTTAATATTGCTTGAATTAAAGCAACTTATTAAGAAATCATAGAGAGAATTTTTCATACATACTATCAAAAAATTTGATCAATAGCATACCATAATAAATTTAGGTTGTAATTAAAGCAAATGGAAATCTAATTAAATACTAATTAATTAGTATAATATTTATTTTATATATTATTTTTAATAAATATTTAATAAATTTTTTTATTAAATTTTAAAATTTTAAATGATTTATTATGCCAAAAAGTGTTCAAAGACTTTTAATAACCCTCTGTATAAAATAAAATAATAATAATAATAATAATAAATCAAAGATATTAATAAATAAATTTTTATTTATAAAAAAGAAAAGCTTATTTGTAATATATATAAATACAATTGTAAATAAATTTTCATTTATTATTATACAAATATGAAATATTATTTACCTTTAAATTAATAGTAAATTTATTAGTTATATTAAATTAAACAAATATTTTATTCATATAAAAAATATTTTTTAATTCAAAGATTTTTTAATATTTGGTAAAACTTTTAAGATATTTTAGTTATTATTTTAATATTAATTTATATTTTTTTATAAAGTAATTAACTTGCAATAAAATTTTTTGATTTATTATAAAAAATTATCATTATTCAGTTTTTTAAATTTCTAGCATTTTATTTTATATTATTGTATAAATCAATATAAAATCTTATTTTTTTATTCTATAATCTAGTTATACAACTTCTTCTTGATTTTAAGATAAATGCTTTTTGTTTAGAATTAAGCTACTTACTTTGTTTTATTTAGTTATACAGTTTGAACTTATTATATTTAACATTTTTATTATATTACAATTAAGGTTAAAATACTTTATTATCTTATTATATTTATATTCTTTTGCATATGTAACAATTTGTAATTTTCTGTTTAATAAAATATAAAAAATTTGTAGGAAGACAACTGATTTTTAATTAAAAATTAAAACTTAAATATTTAATAAATTTAAAGAATATGTTTATTCTCTATAAGAAATTTGTATACAGAAATATATATGGAAATAATATGTTTTTGATATTTGTAAAATAATGTATAATATATATGTAATTATTATATATAAAAGATAAGAAAAAAGACAGAATTATAAATACATAAAATATGTAAATTAAGTATATTATATATGTAATTTGTGTATGCAAAATTACGTATATTATATATGTTTTATCAGTATATTTTATATGTAATTTATATATGTAATTTTTATATAATTTATAAATAATTTTATATAATTAATTTTTCGTAATATTATTAAATTTATAATTTATTAATATATAATTTAAAATTACTTTAATTTAAATTTATTTATTTATTTATTTATTAAATAAAATATAATAATGATAATAAAATACAAATATTTTATAATAATAAAAATACTATTTAATATAACAATAATATAAATATAAAAAAGAAATATAATAAGTAATATTTAAAATATTAGTTAATAATATATAAATAAAGTAATAATAATGTTAGTAATAATATTTAAAAATATAAATAAAATTAATAATATTAGTAATATATAAAATATTAAAAAAGAAAATTAATAATATTATTAATATATAAAATATTAAAAAAAGATAGTAATATTAGTAATATAAAAAAATAAATAATATAATTAGTAGACTGTTAGTAATTAATAATATTAGAAAAATAATATTTAAAAAAGTAAATATACTTGGTAAAAGAAAAAAAAGAACGAAAAAAAAGAGAATGTAAAAAATCAAAAAAAAAAAAACTTTTTTTTTAGTATTTGATAAATTAGGGAGGTCATAATAATGAAGAAATAATATGCATAAGTTATGTGAAACCTTACTTTTAGCCAACAAATTTCTGGAAAGATCTTAGCTGACTCAATTATTAGCCTTAATTCTATTGATATACTGGTTTAAAGATTACCACCTGAAGCGATTTCCCAAAAGCATAGCCTTTAAGGTCACTAGATCTTAGAATCACTGTCAAATTTGAATAGAGAGATCACTTTCAGCTACAGGTACTTTTAGTCGATTATTTTCTTTATCTTTACTAATACCAATCAGAATCGCTATTATTTTTGCTCAGTATCAGGGTATATTTACACATGACCAGAAAGGCTTAGATATTATTTATCTTATAGAACTTAAAAAGGTAGGTGGCTATCATACATATATCATTAAACTCATTCAGAAATTGAATCCAGCCTCTACTATAAGTGAAAGTTCAATTGGATGGTTGCTACAGCAGTGTAATACAGTCTATTATCAACTATATTTACCTCAAGAGTATCTTGAAGTATCACCCAATCTACTAATTACTAGTTAATCATTTTCTTACTTATGTAAGAGTCTCTAAATTTGAAGACGTAAGATAGTATTCATTATAAGCCTATTAGCAAAAGTTAAGTTTTTGTTAATCCTTGGCTTCATTTGCATTCACTTATTTTACAATTTCAGTATTTAGGCATGATTAATATTGATTGACAGATTGATCAACCAGTTTCTAATGTATATTAGTATATATAGGGGGTATAAAAAATATTGGACACCTAATATGATACAAGTGAAATGCGTATTATCACGCCTCTTTAAAATTAAGCTGCAGTTTTTTTTATTTTAAGTTACACGTGATTGTTATGTAAATGATCAAAATAAAAAAATTATCATTATATAATATAAAGTTAATGATATAGTCATACGAAAAAAAAACTTTTTTTATTAGTGAAAAAAATTTACCGCAAGGATGTGTTGTAGAAAGGAACTTAGTGAAGGCTAAAAAGGAGCTATTATTATAGCTAAAAAATTAGAACATACAAATATTAGGATTTCTGCAGTCATAAATTACTCTCGTTTCTCTGTTTGACATGTTTGAGAGTTGTACAAGTTAAAAAGCCTTTATAAGAAATGTTGAGTTGATCACGAATTCTTAACAAAACTGAACGCAAATATCTCAAAAGTTTAGTGGTTAGGAATAAAAAAACCCGTCATTAAACTCTTTCTCAAATATGTTTAAATTTTATAAATAAAACAAACAAACCTATTTCCATACAAACCATTCGAAATGAATTAGCCAAAGAAAATCTCCATTTCTGAATTTCTCATTTCAGTCTTTTAATTTCTGAAAGTAATAAAGAAAAAATATTATTTGTGAGCCTGTACTTATGAAAATTAAATAGTAGAAGATTTCAAATGAGTTGTCTGATTGGATGAGAGTATCTACACATAATTTAGAACTTCAGGTTTTAGATAAGTATGATGTTAACCTTCTGAAGAGTTTTATGAAGACTGCATTGTAGCCATGATCTAAAAGAGCTTTGGTTGCATATTATGAAGGTGTTTCTTTTGGGTTGACTTGGGTCCTTTAGTCCTTTAGAAGGTCACATTACTGAAATTATGCACTGTGATATTTTGGCTAATTATGCCATTCTTACAGTTAAGTTTTATATAAAAAAGATCAAAAAAGGTTTTTCTTTCAAGAAAATAATGCCCTTATGCACACTGCAAGAATTGTATATTCATTTTTCACTTCTTTAAATATTGAGGTGCTTTCTTGACCAGCCTAAAGCCCTATTATCAACCCAATAGAAAATATATTATCATATATTGAGGTCAAGATCTGTCACAAGATTCCTAGCCATCAAGCATTAGACAGTTAGAACAGTAGGTTAAAGAGAAGTAGAATGCGATACCTGTAGAATATTACTGTAATTTGATCAAGTCAATACTATGTTAAGTTCAAGCTATTCTTACGAATAATGGAAGACTAACGAAATATTAACTTGTATTTGATAAAAATAAAAAAAAATAAAGAATTATTAAGTTAGTTATTTTGTAAAATGTTTTACAAAAGTGGCCAATACTTTTTATACTCTCTTGTATATTCACTTATTTAGTTACATATAAAATTCTTATAAAAATTATCTAGTTTTATACCTCAGTTGAGACTTGAACCTGTGACTATTACAGTGTAACCTGCAATAGAAGCTCAGTTGTTGTCAACTAAACTAGAGATGCCAATCTCTTATCAAAAAAAAAATAAACTTTTTTTTAAAATGCGGTTGTTTCACATAATCTTTATTAAATTCAGAGTATATGAAAATAGAAGTAAAATATACAAATTTAAGAAATTGCAAAAATCTCTATCTAATTGAAATTAAATTAAGACTGACCCTATACTTTCCCAAAATCTACTTTTAATCTAAGCTAAAAATGTCACTTTCTAGTAATTAATTGAATGAGAAAGGGCTTAGCCACTACAGCACTAAAAATTCAACCAGTGAGATTTAAAATAAACCATTTGATTAATAGAATTATTGATCATGAAATTATGAGTAGAATGTGTAATATTGTATCCTATAGTTAAGGTATTATCAATTTTAGTTTTTAAGTTTATATTGTAAGACTTTTTGAATAAAGTTTGCTGTATACATCTATTGATCCAGATTTATTATGACTGTTTAAAAATAAATTGCATGAAAGTTGATAAAGTTGCTAGAATAAGCTCATTCAAATCTATAGCTTACTTTACAAAATTATATAAGAATTATAAAATAATACCTTTGACAAGGATAAGTAAGTATGAAGAATTTTAAGTGAATATGTATCAAATGGGTAGAGCATATAAATTGGCAATGGAGTCACTATCTTTAGTTAATTCAAGAAGATATAGTTGAGAGTTTTCAATAATCAATTTTATTTTGTTCCATAAGAGCAAATATTCTCAAATATGCAAGAAGATCTTTTTGCATAATTATATCTAACACAGAGCTATTTTGTTAAACAAATTTAGATGTCAAAGTTTTAGTGTTTTCATAGTAGGGAGCAATTTTAATAACCTTTGGATTTTCTTCTTTCTAACTGTCAAGGCTTTATATGAAGTATATGCATTAACAATATTGTTATTAATATAGAAGGCAGTAGTAAGCTAATTGATCTTTAGGTAATTGTGTTTGCTGATCACATGAAGATGTTAAAATCTGTTGTATAATATTGATTTTATGATATTGTTAACAAATGGATAAATGGAGTTTGAAATACTCATTCCTTTATATTTAAAGTAATACAACTCTATAAGAGAAGGATTAATACAAAGAGCGGTAGAATCATGACAATTCTTTGCTAGTTAGTCCACTTTGTCATTTAACATGTTTCCAAAATGTGCTTTAACTTTTTGAAGACAGACATTAAGATTCTGTGATTTGATGATATTGAACAGACTAAACTACAAGGGGAAGCTGTTAATTTTTAACAGAGGATGGGTTAATGGAAAGTAACTAGAAGGTTTTTGAATTTATTGAATTACTGGATAACTACTTACGAGTCTGTTTTAATGATTACTTAACAATTTTTAGGAGCGACAATAATAGCAGTAAAAATAGCTGCTAATTCAGCTATTAAAGATAATGAAAATGAAATAACAAATGTGATCAAATAGGAAACTACTGGTGACGTGTTAGACCTATTCTAATTAATAGGAAATCTAGACCAGAAAGTGAGCTATCTGTATAGAATTCTAAATTTCAAGCAGTAACAAAATGCTATGCCAGAGTTAGTAAATTATTTACATATGAAAAAGAAATGAACTTGTAAATAAAAGAAGGAAAAGTAAGGTGATGATGATTAAAAGTGGTTGAGTTTGAATGATTAGTGTATCTTGCAGATGTGTAAGAATGAGATCTTCCATAAAGGGTAAGGACCAGAGGCAGGTATAATGTTTCTTCCTACTATTGAAAGTGATATTTACACAAATGTTAGTCAGAATGGTAAACACACATTTGTATTTGGCTAGTTCCAATGAGTTTATTCTGGATTGTATGAAATTATTAAGGGAAAAACTAAGATACTTTTGAAATATAACGTTAGTGTTGATTACTTAATATGTATAATGAATAATATTGACTAAACTGTTAGAGACTTTAAAGATTTATCTGAATAAAATGTTGTTGATACTGTGGTTCTAACTGATAACATGAGCAAATTTACTTAAATTAATGTTTGGAAGTACAGTAGCTAACAAAAAAAACATAACAATTTATTTTTAACTTTAAATGCTTATAACTTATTAACTACAAATGCTAGAAACATAATTTTTGATTCATTTTAATCCTTACATTTTGGAAAATATCCTATAAAATTTTTTTTTTTTTTTTTGAAGTGCGGCAGTTTTGCATGATCTTTATTAAATTTATAAAATACTAGGTACATATAA
>CAJVPP010002178.1:0-15987 GCA_910592005.1 Funneliformis mosseae
GCATGAAAAGGCGTACAGCTGCACTTATAGAGTCAGATGGTGATTACACAATGTATTAATTTTAGTTAATTGGTTATGTATTTTTAAATAAAAAAAAAATTTTGAATTTACTTGTAGCCGGAGTTAGAGGTGATCAGATACTTATGACCGCTACTGTATATAATCATACAGAACTTTATTGAATACTGTATATGATTTTTTCATAATTTTTTTTTTATGAATAACTTAAATTAATTACTTAGAACTTAAATATTTATGTTTATTATCATAAAGTTAAAAGTGATGATTTATTAAAAAACTAAAATTCAAAAGAATTAATTATTAATAAATTAAATATATGGCTGTTATAGTCATATATATGGATTTATTTAAGTTTTTATCTATAAAAGATTATTGATAAACTAATAAAATTTATCTAATCTATAATATCACTAATTTAATGAGTTTATTTCAATTTTAATAGAAAAGTAAATTTATTGGTTAAATTAAATTTTTAAAATTTTTTATTTACTTACATATTTTTATTTTTAAAAATTTTATATTAAGTGATATTTGATATTACACAAAAATTAAATTTTATTTTTTAGTTAAAACCATTAATAATATATGTTAGTAATATATTAAAAACTCTTTATTCTTCTATTTAATATGATTGTAGATAAAATAATTATCTAATTTTCAGACAGAAATATATATAAATTTCAGATAAAATATAAATTGATCTTAAAAGAATATAAAATATTATTTTTATATGAGTCTAAAATACTTAAGAATTTATCTATTTAATGTAAAAATTATTTAGAATATTAATAAAACTGATTGTAAGATATTTTACCTAATTAGTCAATTATCATCCTAAAATTTTTCAACATCTATATAAACAATTATTTTTTAAGTATAAACTTATATTCATATTTTTGACAAAAAGGTTTTAGTGTATATTGTATTATTATAAATAATACAGAGAGTGGACAAAAGTTTTTGGACACTTTTTCACCAAATATAAAACTTATAATTCCTTAGCATTAATAGTAAAAGTTCTAATATTATTTTATTTAGAGCTGGTTAAGGCATACATTTCGTATTAAATTTTTAGTACTTAGTTGGACCTCCTTTGCTGCAATCAAGCCTGAATTCACTGTGGTATTCTATCGATTAAATTTTTAATAGTATGCATCAGAATTTCTTGCTATATCTTTTTAACATATCGGTCGAGGTCAGCAAGATTCGATGATGGTTTTTAAATATGCATGAATGTATTTTTTAATATCAGCCCATAAATTTTCAATTGGGTTAAGATCAGGACTTTAGGCTGGCTAAGTAAAATATAGCTCCGTATTGTTCTTTGGTTAATTCTTTATTTTGTCCCATTATTTTTTGATTTAGTAGAGATTAAGTAAATCAAAACAACAAAAATTAACGAATTTTTTTTATTTTGATTATGTAAATAAATAATAGACAGTCATATGACTGCAGTATGATATCACAATTATATGACGAAAATTTTTTAAATCGCATTTATAAAAGTATCCTGAAACTTTTATCTACCCTCTGTATAATAAAATTTTCTATAGTATTAAAAAATAAAAAGATAAAGTAAATAATGAAATTTTTTAGTTGGTATAATTATTAATAATGTATTAGTAATACTTTGAGTAAATAGTAATCCTATAATAATATTTAGTACTATATATATTATAAATAGAAAAAATAGTAGAATTTCTAAAAATTATAAAAGATCTAAGAAGATGAGTTTAAATAGTAAAAAGTTAGAGCAGTTTTTGAAAGCTTTTCTCATCTAACTATAGTAATACTAAATTAATTAATGACTATAATTATAATATAAATAGTATTAATATAGCTGACTAATTATAAAGTTATTATTTAACACAATTGATCATTAATCAAATCTAAATACTATTATATTTTAGATACTAGATATATCTATCATTAATTCTTATCTTATTAGTAAAAAGTTAGAAATAATAAAAGTCAAAACTTTTAGATTAGAATTGATTTATAAATTAATTAAGAATTCTTTAAATAATAATCACTTTTTAAAAAGAATTACTTATAATAATAATAATAGTTAATCAGATAGAATTGAAAAGTTGCTTAATAAAAATACTAAAAGAATTTTTGTAATAAATTTATTAAATTACTATTATATAGATTAAATAATAATAGTATTTTTAAGCCTAAATACTATGTTATTAGGATAACAAAATAATTTATATTTAAGAAAACAAATATTAACAAAGGTATAAGGTTTTATATTATTAAAATTATAGTTTATTGAATTATAAGATAGAAATTTATCTCTTTACTAAAGCTATAATATATATTATTTATATAAAATACAGATATAAGAAAGAGATAATTAATATAGTAAAAATAATAAATATAATTATGAAAATAATAATAATAAATAAATAAAGATAAATGATAAAATAAATATAATATATAAAATAATAATAGTTGTGATAATAGTAAAATAATAATAATTATGATCATACTTTTTATAAAAATCATTAGTAATCTTAATTGACATAGTCATTTAGTAATGTATATGAATTATCACTAATAGCATTATATGAAATATAAAGAAATAAAAGAAATATATTTGTAGTTTTATTATCAATTAAGGTTGTATATCTAAACTTATTTTGAATTTAGCAAAATATTTAAACTATAGTTTGCTAATTTTTTACTAAAGATTTGATATAATTTCACACTTTGATATAGTTTTACCTTTTTTAGAATTTTGCAGATTTTTAATTAGGTTTTAATATAAAATTTTTGTAACAAATATGCTTGTAAAATCTTACAGTTTAAAGGATAGCAAATAGTATAATTTGAATTTATTTATTAGTTTTTTTTATTATTTTTTTAACATTATCTATTTTATTAACTCTTATTTTTAAAAAGAACTTTAATATTACCAAAATATCTATCTAATAAAAATTTTGTATATTCTG
Organism: Funneliformis mosseae; assembly: GCA_910592005.1. Lineage (NCBI taxonomy): Eukaryota > Fungi > Glomeromycota > Glomeromycetes > Glomerales > Glomeraceae > Funneliformis > Funneliformis mosseae. The sequence goes on from CAJVPP010002178.1 coordinate 2,979, forward strand.
AAACTATAAAATTTACTTAAATAGTTTTATACTTCTGATCATTATTAACTAAAGCTAAAAATGAGAGAGAGAGAGAAATTGCTTTTATTTTGAGTTATACAATTATTACAAGTTACTTTAAATGCTATTTTTTTGATAAAATTTGTTTAAAGTATTAAATACAAGATTAATAATTATATAAATTCTTTTTTTTGTAAAACAATTTAGAAATTAATCTTCATCAATTAAATAATTTAGTTATTAATTTTCTTTTATATTATATACTTTAAAAAAATATATTATAAATACTATTTTAAAATAAATTTATCTACTTATTATAATAAAAAAGAAATAGAAATATTTTTTATCTAATCATAATAAATGTGTATTATTTCTTTAGATATACTGCTAGTTATAATATTATTTTTATAATATTGACACTTCTTTTTTGCTTTATTTTGATAATTTTTCAAATCTAATGCTACTCCTTTTTTTTAATATTTTTGCATAGGAATATTATTAATGAAGCAATTGATCAATAATAATGAATTTATATAAATAGTAAAGTATGAAAATCTCTTGATTTAGAATTCTGAAAATACTAAGAATTCTGTAAATTCTAAAAATCAGCGGATTTATATAATTCTACAGAACTTTTAAATACTGATGGTAATTCTAATTTTACAAATTAAATGAAATCTAGAAATATTTAATGTTACACTTATTTTTAATATTTTACTTTTATTATTATTTTATTATATTATATATTTTTATTATTTTACATATTTTTATTATCTTTAATATGTTTAATTTACTTATATTTATTTCTCTAATTAGTTAGTTTATAGGATAGTAAATATTGAATTGTAAAAAAAAATTTTATATAAATAGATAGACATTTTGCTTATATTGTAAATTAACTTTTTTGCAGATTTATATCTTTCTGCCTTTTTATTTCTTTATATAGTCTAGTATGATCTTTATACATTATTTGTAATTTTATCTTTAAGTTTTCATACTTGATAGATTTGTCAAAGTTTAGAATATAGAGTTAATAAAGTTAAGAATTAGGCAGATTCTAATGTTTTAGTTATAGTAAGCTGCAGTTAGCAATCTTAAGTAAAGACTTAAAAATGTGATTAATCTATATTAAAGAATTCTAGGATGATAATATGTATTACATAAATCTGTATTAGATTTTATGAATTTAATATTTATTGTGAGATTTTTTAAGTTGAACAAAGCTTTTGTATGATATAATTGAAACATCATTATTTAATTTTTTACTAATTACAATAAATTCTTCATATACAATAGTATAATTTTTTCAAATAGGTAATAAAATAACTATCAAAGAATCAGTTTGTATATAATAGCTTAATGAAGAAAATCCATGAAAATTTGTATAATTAATAATAAAATTATAAACATTAGTTGATTTTTCTTAATTAATTGTAATTATTATGCTATTTTAAGAAGATTTTTTATATTTCTATATTGTTTTTTTTTATTAATCCTTAAGTTAATAAATAATTTAAATTGCTATTAAAATACTATCTAAAATTCTAACAAGTTTAAGAAATATATCTTTATATAAGAAATTTCAGAATTGAGTGATAATTAAAAAATTTTCAATTTTTTTGACTATTAATTATTTTTTATTATTATAAAAAGCTAATAATTGGCCATTAAAACAAAATTCAACTGTTTTTTTTTTCAAATTATGAAAATTTTAAATGTTTTAAAAAAAAGCTTTAAATCCAATTTTTTCAAAACATTTTTCTTTTTTATTTCAACAAGTACAAGTAGCAGAAGAGAAAAATTGTTGTAAATTATTAATAGCCTTTTGTATAAATTCATTATCTTCATACTGTTCTAAAAAGTATATTTCATAAAAAGAGGATAATTATTTTCTTTATCATTATCTTAATGGTAAAACAAAAATTATTATGTATAACAAAAACATTGATTGACAAACTTAAGTTAATGTTACATATGTTGATCAGTGAATTTCTCAATAAAGTGAGATATTCTCGGAGGTACATTTTGCTAGTCCATGACCAAAATGAGAAAGTTTGACGGCCTAATTGCTTGCTTTGTTAATAAGATAATCGACTATAAAATTTACTAAATAAAGTTCATATATCTCATATTTTTTTGGATGGGTCCCATAACCTGATTTTAATAGCTTTGCTTTTCATATGTTTGCATCATGATAGTTTGTCGGATGTCCACTATATTTTGAATTTTGCTGATCAGATCTCCTGATCATCCGGTACCTGGGTCGACCCGGGTCAAGCAAAACTCATATCATTCGAAGTTTCGTCATAGTTATTACACACGATTGACGAATATTATATCTATTGCATAATTTTTCGTAGCACAAAAGCATGGTAACCAGCTTTTTTGAATACAATTGTGTTTAGATAAATGTACGACACAAAGCAAATTTTCGTTGGCATACTTAATTGTTTGTCAACTAGTATAACTTACTATAAAATGTTTTTGTATTACTTGTAAAATCCGAAAATTAATAATTTAAAACTCTGGTGAAATATTTTCAGGAAAAAATGATATGTTTCGCGCATTGTGGCGCAGCGTTCGTTTGATTATCTTCAAAAAAAATCTTGCGCCTCTTTTCTTCCTTCGAATCATATCGTTTCTGCGGTATCAGGTGTTAATTTTTTTAGTTACTTTATTGGATCTCCACTATTAATTATCATATTCATTTAATACAATGAGGGTGATCATTAATATAAGTTACTATATTAAGAATGATTCCAGTTTAAGAATGATTCTAGTTTTCAAAATGATAGTTACCTCATCTTTTAAATTAATTATTGGATGGGTTTCATATTTAGTTTCAAATATTTGAATATCTAGCTTTAATTTTCTTAGCCTTGTTTTTTTTTATTCAACATAAAGTTTGTAAAACAAAAATAGAATGATGACCAAATTTGGTATCATAAAGCGTAGATCATGATTAAAGAATAGTTTTCTCTCAAATTCTAAGAATGGAAACAGTATATTTTTTCTTATAAAAAGGCACTGATTTCAATTTACTCTGAATTAAGAATTCGATAACTAACAAAACTAATATCAGCAAAAAAAAATCAATAAAGTCAACTTCTCAAAGAAATTATAATCATGAACCGAAAATTTATTTTTGCATTCCTCTTATTGGTCACACTCACCATGGTCAATGCAGTTCCACATAAAAGAACCACCAGCTTTGGTGCATGTCCCCCACCAGAAGGTTCACATACCCAAATACCCGTACTCCAAGTATCACTTTCAACCGATCCTCCCGTCGCTGGACAAAAAGATGCATTTACTGTTTCCGGAAAATTTACAAAAGATGTTACCGATCAAACCAAACTTGTGATTGCATTTGTTGATATAATTGGTAAAAAACCTATACAAGATCCCACTACTGTTCCTGCTTGTACTGGAAGTGGATGTCCAATTAAAGCTGGTGACCAATATACTCAAACGGTGGAAGTTCAAGCACCAGAAAACTTACCTGTCACGTACGCTTTGGTAGTTGGTGTCGGAAATTCAATACCTGATCCTTTAGGCTGTGCATTTGCTATTGTTTAGTTGGTGACTCAGTTAAAACTTTAAAGTCACTACTTTTAAATTTTACGATTTTTTATTTTGATAATATTGAAAAAAAGAGGATCAATTCATTTATTTTTTCATTAACTACTTATTTTAAATATGTAATAATTTTTAGCAAATAAATTTACAGCAATTCGTTCACTTTATAATTCTTTGTTTCGTGTTAGCCGTTGATCTTTGTAATATCATTATTATTGTTCATATACAGTATATCGCTCGCAATCAATGTTATATATTATTAATGCAAAAAAAAAAATTATTTTCATGAATTGATTGATAAAGCATAGACAAAATCCGCTGCATTCGCAATTTAATCATCATTTCTTTAGCTTCAAAAATTCGGATTCTATAGTGACAATTTTATGTATGACATTGTATTAAAATCATATTTTGATTGTTTAATTCTACCTTTATTATATCTTTGATCTCGCTTTCTTTATCTACAAGACAAATTTAAACATTTTCGTGCCTATATTCAAAAAAATTTGCCCAAAAATTTTTATAAAACCAGTATACTTCCACCGCTTTATTTTGTTAAATTTTTTTGCATATCGTTGAGATCTTTACTCATAACCTTACAAAAAGTAATTGACGAATATGTATTTGGTAATTGCGTTCGTATTATGAAATTTAAGCTACGCGAGTTTCCGATGAATATGTATTATTAATTAATTAAAGATTATTTTTTAAAATTTTCATAACTAACACGATAATATATTATTTGCCGTTAGTGAAGCATCCTTGCTCCCTTTTTACATCGACCACATGAAATGTACCAAATCTATATTTCTTATTTAATTAAATTTCAATTTTAAGTTATAAATTCATGTAATAGGAAAAAACAATCCAAGTTCGTTAGAACTATCATACAATAAAACCAAGCCGAGTCGAAATATATTTTATTCAACTCGAGCCTGCAGTGGAACTTTATTCATATCCATTAAGACAACTTTGATATAGCGTATGTAAGCTGAAACTCTATCTAAAGTAGTATTATTATTACGTCACATGATATAAATGAAACAAGTTATTGTATAAAAGTCAAACATATTCTAAACAAAATTTTATTTGCTGCACCATTTCACGCAAAAAAAAAAATGAGTTACAAAACAATAAAAGCATTAACTAAGGGATTATTTCATAAAAAGTTACAAATAACTAATTGTTTAATTTTTTTTTAATAAGATATGTGAAAAGCTTTTATCAAAATTTTTAATCATAAATGTTCAAGTTATACTTAATCATATTAAGAAACTATCTATTTGTTTAAATTTACAAATTATAAACATTGAGCACCAGACCGTATTTTCAAACTAACTACTGTACTCGATTTCTTATGGGAAATGAAATCTGATATAGTTTTATTGAAATTAGTTACTATCGTTGAACTATATTTTATTAATAATGGAAGGCCTTTCGAAATTGCAGTCTGCGCGATCGAGAGCGCAAATTAATATAATGCTAAAATAATATTCTCTCTCATATCTCTATCACGAAAAACCACAATTAGCCCACAAATAAATAAGAAATGATTATTTTTTTATCACCCCTCCCTTCCTGGTTATTTTATTTTAAATGTGCATCACATGCTTGCGTGTGTAATATAGTTGAACATCAGCATCATTGATTTTCATTTCAGAAAGACTTGATGATGATCCAGAATCAAAAATGATCTACAAGGACTAACTACAATTATTGACAAGCGAAAATCATGATCTATCGGGTGGAATTATTCCAAATGTATAATAATTATTGATAATTTTGTGAATGAATATTTCGGAATGAGTAATAACCCAAAAAGACAAAGCCAACATATTCTATCTTTTTATTAAATTGACTTGAGAATAGTATTCTTTTAACGATATCCATTTTGTTATTTTGTTTTCAACTTTTATCATTAATTCATCATATGCGTAGGGCATTTAATTGATGAAAAAAATCATAATCGATGATTTGATCGGTCCCTCCCTCACATGATCGATAAAAATCGAATTAGGTGTGATCAATTTCTTAATCGAATTAATGTATTGTTCGATCAAACAATAAAAGTGAATTTCGATTTTAAATTGATCTGTTGTGACAGAAATTGATTTTCGTTTGAAGTTGGAATTCAGACGATCTTTGAGTGTCTGAAATTGAGATTCGAAGATCAGTTAACTGAAATTGGAATTCCAATTTCAGATATCTGAATTTCAATGATCTTATTGGTCAATTTCTGTGTAACGATTTTAATTTCAGTTATCTGAAATAGAGTTTCAGATAGAATCTGAATTTCAGACACGAGGCCATCTAAAAATTACTCTATTGTAATAAAAAATTAACTCATAATTAAATTTGAAAATATTTATAAAAATTAAGTAAATTTATTTTAAAATTCGTCTTCAGCTTCAAAATCGAATAATAATACAGGTAACTTATAAAGATAGGAATTCCTTTTCTATTTGCTTTTTGCTATTTAAAAAAATAAAAAGAAAAAAAAGTGAATATTTATAATATATTCTTTTAATTGAATGAATATACTTGCTTTTCAGGATTGATCACTTTGATCTAAAGTTTAAAAAAAGCCTAAATAATAGATAAAAATATAAATGAATAAAATTACTTATTTTACTGATACAGCATCTAAAGTGGTCAAAAAACCTGCATGAAAATAAAATAGAAATAAAATAAAATTAAAAAAAATAAAAAATAAAATAATAAACTTAAAAAAAAGAATACTTATTTGCTAAAAAACTAAATAAAAATAAATCGAAATTAAAAAAAAATAAAAAAATAAATAACTAGAGAATGGGAACTACTGTGCATCTGAAATTTAATTTACATTACTTAAATATATCAATACAGTTAACACAATATCACATGAAGAAAAAGACACGTATTTATATTACAGCTGATCTTAAATTTTGATTAGTTAATTTTATGATGAACAGACAGATATTGCATGATTTTGACCATAACAAATGTGTCCTTCATTACACTTCAGACAATAAAAATAAAAAAAAATATAATAGAAATTAATGTTATAAAATTTAATAAATAAATGCCTGTAAAATTTAATTATAATTCAATTAAAAGTTAAAGTCTGAAAATATAAAATTTTAAAGCTAACTATATGTATTTACAAAATTGTAAAAAAAAAAAAGTTGAAATATTGTGATTTGGTTAAAATAGTTTTTTATAAGTTGTTTTAAATTGAAATTCCAATTTCAGTTACCCTTATTGTGATTGAAATTGATTTTTGTTATTAAAATTCAAACAATCTTTGAGTATCTAAAATTGAGATTTAAAGATTAGTCATGAATTTCAAATACAAGACCATTTGAAATTGATATATCTGAAATTGAACTTCAGATAAAATCTGAATTTTATACAATTTATAAATTATTTATTTATAAATTAAAATTAATATAATAAAAAAAATCTATTATTTGTATATAAGCAATTTATTTTAATTAATAAAATTTTTATAATTTTTAAATGTTTTTTTTTATTTATTTTTCATTATTAATAAAAAAATTAATATTATAATTAAAATTTAAAAATATTTAAGTAATTTTATTTTAAAATCAAATAAGTATACAGGTAACTTATAAAGGTAGAAGTTTTTTTTTTATTTACTTTTTGCTATTATAAAAAAAGTAAATGTATTTTAACATATGAATGATTATTTTTTGCATTTTTAGGCTTGATTATTTTAAAAAAATCCTGAAAAAATAGATAAAATGAAAATAAATAAAATCACTTATTTAACTAATATAACATCTAAATTGATCAAAAAACCTGTATTAAAAATAAAATAAAAATAAAATAAAATAAAAAATAAAAAATAAACTTAAAAAAAGAATATGAAATTAAAAATTAAAAAAAAATAGAAAGTAAATAAAAATCAAAAAAAGAATAAAGAAAATAATATTTTTAAAAAAATATATATTGGATATTAATACAAAATTTAATAAATAAATATCATAAAATTTAATTATAATTCAGTTTAAATCTAAAGCATAAAAATATAAAATTTTAAAATAAACTTATTTATGAAATTGTAAAAAAATATTGATACATTGTAATTGATTAAAATAGTTTTTTATAAGTTATTTGAAATTAGAATTCAAATAACAAAAAGAGTGTCTGAAATTGAAATCTCAATTTTAAATACTTAAAAATCTTTAAAAATCTTCTGAATTTTAATTTCAAATGAAAATCAATTCAATCACAACAAAAGTATTTTTATAAATATTTTATTTCTAAAAAAAAAAATAATTCAAAAATTTAAAACAAATTTTTGTAACAATTTTCTTTTTAAATAGTCTAATTGTAATTTCTATCTGATTTTAAATGTATATTTTATGCTGCTTTTTAAAAAATTTTATAATAAAAATAAAAAGTTGAGTTTTTTAAAAATGATCTTATAGAACTATGATAGTTATTTGCTAAGTAGTTTAGACTAGTGAGAAACTAAAATAAGTGATTATTTATAATAAAATTAAATAAATATATGTTATTTTCTTAAAAACTTCATTTATTTTTATTTATTAAAAATTGAGAAAATATATTAAAAAATTCTATTAAATTATACTATGAATAATAAACCAAAAATATTCATAAACTAGAGATAGTAATAATAATTTAAAATAATCAATTATATTAATTTTTGAGTCATTATTAATAATAATTTATTTTACAATATAATTTTTTTAATAATAGATTATTTTTTATTATTTTATAAAATATTAATTTTTTATTTAAATTTTTTATTTGATATTATACAATATTAAAATTTATAATTAAAGACAATAAAATAATATATTTATAAAATAAATATTATTTGATAATTCATTTCTTAAATTGTATTATATTATATTCTCTTGAAGATCTCATTTTATACTTTTAAGACAATAACATTTTTAGAAATTCTAGTAGTGTTTTTTTAAAACTATAATTAAATTGTATTGGATACTTATTCAATAAAATGATTTAATATGCATCTCTTTTACATATACTATTTCATATAAATGTTATTAAGTGAAATATATTTTTCACTTTTATCTTCACATTAATTTCTTAAAAATAATAAAATTATCTTAACTTCATAAGCAAGACAAGATTCAATTTTTCTTAATTAAAAATTAGCTATAATCTTCTAAAATAAACTTTCAAATCAAAATGCAAACTAACTTTATTTACTTTTATGTTGTTAGATAAAGCATTTGAAAAAGTATACGATAAATTCATATATCAATTCTGTTATAATAATTACTTTATCCTTATAGATTTTAAAGCAGGCATATTCAAATTTCACAATAAAAAAATATGAATTGTAAATAATTATTATTTATAATTATTAAGGTAAAATCTGAGACTTGTCTAATATGATCTAGAATTAGATGCTGTAGTTATAAAATCAAATTATAATATAGATTTAACGTAATTTTCTAACAGATTGCTATTAATTTTAATTTTTTTTTAAAAAAAGGGGAAATTTTTTAATTTACCTAACGAAGAAACAAGCAAAAAAAAAAATTCTTGTTACACGAAATTCCATAAACGACGAAAAAAAAAAAAATAATATGGCCAAAGAAATTCAAATATATTATAATTATGATGGAGGATCGATCGGACAGTGACGAAAAAGCCAAATTAGGATTGGGAACTGCGCCAAATAAACATAGAATTTCGTAGTTCTTCTAACGATATCTCCGACAAAATGATATCTCCGACAAAAATAATGGCAGCTATTATGTTGATTTATTTCTCGAAATTGGTAATAATGCGTAACCAGTTTTTCAAAATATACTCTTCATGACCATTCATGACCATTCATGACATCAATTCTATTGGTGCATCAATTAAAATGTGTCGCACATAAAAATTTTAAAAAATATATAGATAATGGTGCTTTTTTTCCCTTTTTTTAAGCACCACGATTTCTTTTTAAACATGTCCAACCTCTATAGAGATATTCTTTACTTGTTATATGAAGAATTACAAGATGACTCAAAGTCCCTCTTTTCATGCCTATTAGTTAATAGATTTTGGTGTAGAACCGTGGTTCCGTTTTTATGGAAGAATCCCTGGCGTTTTTCAGATCAAATAGATTATGAAACCAAAAGTTCTTTATATTACGTCATTACCTTCTCTTTATCCAATGATATCAAGTTATATCTAACCAGTAAGGGAGTCTATTTCCCTCCAATTTCACATAAATCACTTTTGTTCGATTATCTGTGCTTCTGTAAGAGTATGAACGTAAATGTCTTAAACAAAATAATTTCCATTGGTTGTTCAACCTCAACTTATAAACAATTTCATTTACAACAAGAAATTTACAGCTTCTTTATGAGAAAATGTTCAGCATTAAAGTATTTTAATATGAGATCATTTAACCAACTATTTTATTTTACAGAAGCGAAGGCATGTCTTGATTCACTTTGTGAAATCACATGTGATATGTCCACTAATCCAAATCATTTTTATGAATTAGCACGTATCTGTCAGTCGATACAAAGGATCATTATTATCAACAAAGAACTCAAAGTCAATCATGGAATTGTCAAGTTGATTGAGGTACAAAAGAATTTAAAATATTTCGAATGGGATGATGATGAATTACGGGACCTTGATGAATTCTGGGACGCTGATGACCGTGGGTCCATAATGAAGGAATTATATGAAGAAATTTTTTTAACATTAGGGAAAAAGGCAAATACCCTGAATTATTTGGTGACGTACTTTGAAGATTATACTGATTGTGAAAGTAACTTACCGACACCAACGATACCGATAAACTTTTCAAAATTTCATAACTTGAAATTGTTAAAGATTTATAATTATTACCTTAGATTTGAAAATCAAATTCAAAGTTCATGTTATAAAAATCTTAGAACCCTTCAAGTAAATTATATTCAAATCAGCACAACCATTTGCGTGATTAAAAACTGCGAAGGGCACCTCAGGAAAATTTTAGTCAATTCATATGATAAGTCGGATAATTATTATGAAGAATCTCTTCTCCTCATCCGTACGGTTTATGAATATTGTCCTTTGGTCGAATATTTGTCACTCTCATTTCCAAAATCAACAATTCATTTCGTTGAATTCGAAAAATTACTAAAAGCATGTCTAAATTTGAAGTCGTTATTATTAAAAATCAATTGTTATTATCACGATGCAAAATCGCGTGAGAAGGCAAGTCTTGAAATAGGAAAAGAATTATCAAGAATATTAATAAAATCAGCACCAGATAATTTAAGAGAAATTAGATTAACGGATACGAATAAGATTAAATTTTCATTGGAAACCTTAGATGCTTTTTTAGATAATTGGAGAGGTCGAACTCCACTTTCGATAATTATTTCAGATCCTTTATATAAAAAAGAAGAATATATGGAAATCTTAAATAAGTACATGGATGATGGAGTGATTAAAGAATTTAAAATTGGTTATAGCGCGTGTTGGTCGTATTTGTCGTTTGAAGATTAAATTTTACTTTTTAATTATTCTAGATGCGAATTAAGTTGTTAAGCCTATTAAAATAATACAATAAAAAATATTTATTCAAACTTAAAAAAATATTCAAGTAATTGAATATTTTGTCTGACTAGATTCATTGTGTTACAGGCTCAAATAAATCGTATATCGTTCATTTAAACCGAAATCTTTCATACATTTAGTATATTTATAATATTATAATAATTTTCATAGACATCTCAGAATTATAATTAAATTTAGTAATATAATATAAATATTTTACACTCTTTATAATAATATAAAAAATAGTATTATTAAACTTTAGCATTTATATAAACATAAATACAATACTTTTGATTTAAATCAATACAAAAAATTATAAATTAATAAACTATTTTTTAATCAACTTATAAAAATATTATTTTTTAATCAGCCAGCTTTTTCTTTAATAAAATTGTACTCATTCAAATTTTTAATATATATTCACGATGTTCTCTATTTTTATAATCCATTTGAATTATTGTTTCTTCATTTTCTTAATGGTGCCACTATGAATTTATGCGCTCGTTTTTTACAATAATCTGACTCAAATAATTTTCTAAAATTAGAAAGTGATTTGAAGTCGGGCTGTGTCATTTAGAAATCTAAAAAGATTCGATCATTGATTCAAATTTCCACGACAACTAATCATTTGACTCCAGTCTTCATTCTCGTGGTGTGAACTTGATTGCTCAAGCCAATCATTCTTGTGATAAACAATATCGCCATATCGCCTCTGTATTTCCTTTGATGTTGATAAGTGTCTCATTTACTAAACCAAGATCTACCTAAAGTTGTTATATTTATCACTTTTAACGAAACCTTCAGCCCGCCTATTCTTTAAGGCTTCACTTATACCTTGAAGGTAAGGTATGATTTTCGGGGCTAGCCCATTTGGTTGGTGAATTGTTACACATTGATTTTTATTTTAAATCGATATCATATTACTAGTTGTAATTCTAATAATCGAATATTTGGCTAAATTGGTGCATCTGACCTAATGCTGTATGCCTTTCTCTATTACTATACTTTGTTTGGCGAAGAGATAAAATCTTCGTCGAATCTATCAAATCATAACTGTTTCCACGTATGATATACCACGATTAACTTTCTCCGTTTGTAGTAGTACTTCAAAGGTTTCATCAGACGCCGCTATCCATAGAGATGTTATTTGAGGTGGTGATAGAGTTTAGAACCTTACAAAAATTCCTAACCGTTTAAAATTGTAACTCAGGAAGATAAATTAAGTATAATAACCGGCTAAAGAAAATTAACCGGTAAAAATTCCAACCTCTTAAATTTCGAATGCTGATAGTGGAATAATTCTTGTTGATTAAATATTAAATCAAAGAATAATTATTCGCTTGTTACATCGAAGATTTCATAATCCTTTGCAATTTCATTTTTCATAGATGATATAAAGAAATATTCTATTCATTTTAATCGCTAATTTCATAGCGTAAACTATCAAACAATGTCAGATTATGGATAATTATGGATATTTTTGGACAGGTTTTGGACACTTTTTCCTAAGTTCAAAACCTTGTCCAAAATATATAAAACTAAAAATGTCATTGGGTTTTCGAGTTTAAATCAAATTTCCACCCGTTTGTTGTAAAGTATTCATCTCTTTTTCTTGGATCCATCCTTGAGACATATTCAAGTTCATTATAAAGGTCTCTTACAGTAGCTTCCTTCCAGGTTTTACATCCTCCCCTGCTTTCTTGATTTCTTTCTTGATGTTGTCGTTTCCACTCCAATATTTTTTCATTGTTTTTAATGATAGTCTGATCTGATGTGTACCATTCTACTTCCTCATCTTCCATATCCTCCCAACAATCATCTTCTGGAAGGGGAATCGCTGTTTGAAACTGAGAGATTTTCTTTCCTTTCATGACTGCGC